>CM054944.1:23462718-23585783 GCA_029168755.2 Tillandsia fasciculata | reverse complement strand
TTTATTTGAAGGCATTCTATCGCGACAATGGGTTTATGATCTATGTTCGATCTGTTCTGGTGATACACAACATAGCACACCAAGTATGTAGTTTAGTCCTTATACTACATCGCATTTCTTCCTCAATTCTGGTTGCTTGTTGCTCTTACTCAATCTTACTAAATTATCTATACTGCATTGCATTTCATCCTCATCTCTAGTTGCTTGCTGCTCTTACTAGACCTTAAAAAATTTTTTGATGGGTTAGCGCTTTTGAATCACTAATCTAGACATCTTATCCAGGGCCGTGGTCCCATGGATGACTTCTTTCATGCGGATTTACCACATCACTACATGGATCTTTTTAAACACTATGACCCACTTGGAGGTGATCATTTCAATATCTTTGCAGCTGGTTTAAAAGCTGCTGATCGGGTGGTCACTGTTAGCCATGGTTATGCATGGGAGCTGAAAACACCAGAAGGTGGATGGGGCCTGCACAATATCATTAATGAGAATGACTGGAAACTCCACGGTATTGTGAATGGTGTCGATACGAATGATTGGAATCCTAAATTCGACATACACTTAAAATCCGAAGGTTACACCAACTACTCTATAGAGACTTTTCAACAGGGCAAGGCTCAGTGCAAGGCTGCCTTGCAGCAAGAGCTTGGCCTCCCGGTTCATGATAGTACTCCAATAATAGCTTTCATTGGGAGGTTGGATCATCAGAAGGGTGTGGATCTCATAGCAGAGGCCATGCCCTGGATTGCTAGTCAAAATGTGCAGTTAATTTTGTTGGGATCGGGAAGGCCAGACCTTGAAGATATGCTGAGGGGTCTCGAGAGCCAGTACCATGATTGGGTCAGGGGATGGGTTGGGTTTTCTGTGAAGATGGCTCACCGGATGACTGCTGGTGCTGATATCCTTTTAATGCCGTCGAGATTTGAGCCTTGTGGACTGAACCAGCTCTACGCCATGATGTATGGGACTATTCCTGTTGTTCATGGGGTTGGTGGTCTTAGAGATACTGTTCATCAGTTCAATCCTTATGAGGAGACAGGGCTAGGGTGGACATTTGAGAGCGCGGAGGCGAATAGGATGATAGATGCACTTGGGAATTGTTTGAAGACATACAGAAACTATAAGAAAAGTTGGGAGGGGCTCCAAAAGAGAGGAATGTTGCAGGACCTCAGTTGGGATAATGCTGCTAAGCATTATGAGGACGTGCTCGTTACTGCCAAGTTCCAATGGTGATTGGTGAGAGCACGTCCTTTTTCCACCAATAAGGCCTCTATGGCTCACGGCAAGCTATTCTGTAGCCATCTCTGGTTGACTTCATGTTGCCACTTGCAGTGGTGGAGGTTGCATATTGATTTTTGATATTCCTTCCATCTCTTCTCTACCCAGTTTTTACTGATTATCGTCTCCCACCAGCAGTATTGTTAATAAATGATGGTTGTTTGGAGTACAGACATCATTCCTCAACTTTGTTGGAGGAAAAAATATGTTTCCCCACTAATAAGTTTGTCACTGGCAAATTTTCAGATTGTAAAGCTTTTGCACAGCTTTATGTGTGAAAAATAGACCTTAGACATCAAGCTGGTTCTCATGTAACTTCTTGTCATTACTAAGTCGGTTCTCTCATTGAGTTAAACAGATTTTCCAGTGGATCAGTGTTGTACGCAAGGCATATCCACACAACAAACCTTTTCTTGTGTATTTCTAACTTGAAGCTCAAGCTTAAGTCTTTATTACTGAGGCTACCCGTGCCGTGCTGCAGCCCAGCCAGATATTTCGGACCGTACTGGGTCTCTAGTTTGAGGCCCGACAACCCGGCATGGCCTGGTCCGATCTGAAGGACACCTGGGCCATGCTGGGCCTAGAAAAGGCCGGCAGCCTGGCATGGTACGGACTGCTTGGATCGTGCCAGCTGGACCAGCACAGCTCGAACCTCAAGGCCGTAGGCAAGGGCTTGCCTTGGGCCTTGATGTATGAGTTCCTGGGAAAAATGAGCCAAGACTTGGCCCTTCTCCCCAGGAGCTCTCCTTCCAGACCTCGGGAGGAGTGATTTTGGTCCAATGAATCAAACAATTTTAGTTCATTGGATCAAAACTCTAACCCAATTTTTTTTTTTTTTTAAAAAAACAAAAAATTTATAATATTTTTTAAAAAATTTAAAAATTTATTATTTTATAATTATTTTTATAAATTTTAATTTTTGTCAAAATATAAATTTAAATAGAAATAATTTATTATTTATATTTTTAAATTTTATACTTTTTTTTAATTTAAAAATAAAAATTTAAGGGGCCGGCCCGGAGCACGGCCCGTTCTATTCGGGCCGGAGGGCCGTGCTGGGCCGGAGGCCATGGAGCTCCAGCCCGGCCCGGCTTGGATTTGAAGACGGGCCGACTTCTGGCCCATTTCTGCCCAGAAATTGTGGGCCGTGTCAGCCCGGCTCGGCCCACATTACAAGCAAGGCCAAAAACAGGTAACTTTGGTCCTCCATCTTTGTCGTTGTTGGTCCAATAGTCACACTCATAAAAATGGCTGTTGAAATTCTTTGTAGAACATAGAATGGCAGCATGCAATTAGAACCCGCTCCAGGGATAAATCATGAGAGTTAGCAACATAGAATCTTGCATCCTCGAGGTGTATTTTCAATTAACTGAGCTGGTCTATCTCAGGATTGTAAATATAGGATTGTAAATATAGAATACTTGCAGGTTCTTTTTTCGTTTTTTTTTGCCCCCCTTAGAAAGACCATCCTCAAGGATGGGGGTTAGGCTGCCTACTGTTCATTAAAAAAAAAAAAAAAAAAAAAAAAAAAAAAAAAAAAAAAAAAAAACAGTCCAAAGAGAAAGATGCAAATTAGAACTGAAGAGATTAAAGAAAGTAAAGATATCAAATAGAACATACTTTAACCCTCAGTTTATTCTTGTGTATGTACAATTTAATTTTGTTTCAATTCTATATATCTCCTCACTTAAAAAAAAAAAAAAAAAAAAAAAAATATCAACATGTTCAATCAGGAGTACTTTTTATGCGAGTATAGGCTTAGCAACAGCGATATACATATAGATGTACAAAACCAATTTCACATGGATTACTGAGTATAGAAGCTGCAAGAACGATGCTTAAGCCACCCTCCGGGATGAACTTCTATAAATATGGTCAGCATGGGCTGTAGGCACATAGATCACATCTGTCAGTGAGCTATGAGTGCGCCCATATAAGAGGTAAACTACTACTCCAATCATTAGCCATATAGAAACACGAATCCAAGTGCCAACTCTGCACAAATAAGAAATTTGAAGGTTATCAACTGTTCCTAGTGCAAGTGGCAAAGGACTTGGTGGTTGATATTCGAGATCCGAGTTCGAAGCCTAATTGCTTCACATTTTCAGCTAAGTTTATTTCAAAAATAAACGAAGCAGATAGCATGCTATCTTTTTCTCAAAAAAAGAAAAAAAAAAAAAAAAAAAAATTGGAGGTTAGCTCAGAACCCTTCTCAGGCTTTTCTGTTACTCCAGAAAATAAAGTTTTCTACCAAACATCACTGCAAATCATTTTGGCTCAAATTTTTCTGCAGCCTTAATGTATGGATAAGAATCATACGTACTTGATGCCAGTTAAGAACTCTATCACTAAAGGATCATTTGCCTATATGTTACAGATCTTATTACAAGGAGAAACTGAAATAATGAAACAGCAGAAAATCAATGATAAGTTTGAATGCTCACCCAAGGTTTACCAGCAGGTATACATTGATGAGGATAGAAAAGATGGGCAGCAAAGGTACAAACGGGCACAAAAATCCTGGGGAGGAACAAGAACAAATCAGTTTCACTGCTTTATCACGCGTATTATGTCTACCATATCACAACAACTAGGAAGGATTGCATTAAGATTAGTGATCTACACCTCCAGTATGTCCAAAATCGTGCCGACCTCTGTCTTGGTCAATCCAGTAGAGCACAGCTGTACCACACAAAAGGAGCAATCCACCAACAAACCAAGCTATGTACTGCAAATAGCTAGTTATAAAGAATGAAAAAAAAAGGATTACGAGAATGCCATAAGTGAAATTAAAAGGTAGATATGCCTAAGGTGTATTAAGAAATACTATCGACAATAAGCATTGTTGGAGCATTGAAGTAATAGCTCATCATGTCAAACGCTTGATTCTATGCCAGAATTGCCAAAAGGAGCAAGCAAAAGGCACAACTTACAATGGCAAGAATGTAGATGAGGCAGAGAACGTGAGAATAAGAACTCCAAAACACACAATTGCTATGTTCCAAGTTGCTTTTCTTCGCCTTTCTTTCTCATTCATGTCATCTGCAACATTATATACTACAAGATTTGAATTCCAACTAGAGGCCTGATATATCAGTAACCTTAAGAATAACTTAAATGATAATTAAATCTAATTGGAAGAGAATATTTAACTGCCAAAATGATAAGATACTTCATTAGTTGACTGTCTATAAATTTGGGAAAATATGTGAAGGCATAGGTCCAAGTTCTGGGTGGTTCCATCAGCAAGGAGCTTATATGTGCTGAAACATGCATTGGTAAGTCAAAAAGAAATACAGACGAAACTGATAGGGCAGTATGGTTTGCGGTAAGAAAAGATTTCACTCCACTTTCGAAATGCTCTCTTTTCTAATTTCTTACTGTGTTTTTCATGGAAAAAGGCTGAAATAGATGTTGATTACTATTGATCTGATTCCAGGGCACATCATAACATCCATTATTCATATCATCTGTGTTGTTGGTGCTACCTTATCTTTTTCTTTCTATCCTAACTATGTATAATTGTTGATTTATCTCGCATTAGATGCAAGAAATAGCCTAAAAGGGTTGTTCACGACTTAACCATCACGATCATCATGTCTGTGTTAAATTTTTTTGAATCAGGCATATCGACTCTCAACAACTTCCATTATGGCCAGTCAACAAATGATATTTGAGACATTCTCAAAATCATTCACAGAAGCCATAATGCAAAAAAGGGAGCGCAGAAAAAAAAAATATAATTTTCTATCACCTGTAATTTTTTCCTTCACGATAAGGGGGGCACTAGCTGTTTCAGCATCATTGTTACAGGCCATACCATCCTGACTTCCTGAATATCCCTCATTTTTATCTCCTGTACTTGAATGAGGCGATGCAGATTCTATTGATTCTCGAAGTGACGATGGTATAGGTACCTCATCTGGAGGTACGTATCTTAGAATCAAAATAGATATTGCAACAGTGGTGAATGCAAGAAGTGTACCAACACTGACCTGAACAGGAGATCAAGGAAATTAAGCATCAACTCTGAATCGCTTGACAAATTCAAAACAAAATTGCAGAACGTGCAATACGGCTTAAATCATCATTAAAAAGATAAAGAAAAAAAACACAAAAGTTACTTTGCAATGCACTCTGTTAAATTAATTAGAGCATATGATCATACAACAATAACTTACCATGTTTGCCAATTCTGACACATCCATGAAAAAAGCCAGGGCGGCAGCAAAAATCCCAGTCAAAAGTGTGCTCTTGACAGGAACTTGCGTGTTTCTGTTAACATCTGCAAAGAAAGGTGGAAGCAATCCATCTCTAGCCATGGCCATCAATATTCGTGGCTGATGAAAGTCAAAGAAGAAATCAACACGTAAGGTTGCTCGACCGTTAGAATTAAACTATCGGTTGTATCAAGTATTTTTACAAGAAGATTGACATAAAACTTTATATTTCAAAGAGAACACAATTTTCACAAATAGATGTTTAAAGAAAGAAAGCAAGCAAGCAATATATTAACTCCTTAAAAAAAAAAAAAAAAAAAAAAAAACTGCTTCAGTAAAGACCTGTTTCTTTGGATAAAAAATAAAAGTTCGTGTAAAAAAAAACTGGCATTTGATAGTCAAGAACTAGTCACTGTGAAGAAGTCCTTTTCGCAAGTTATAGATCTGTAGCTGCGAAATATTTTGGTCAAGAGATAAAGCTTTAGATGTACGAACCATCAATCTAAAATAGATGAGTTATGAGAATTTCCTTAAAAGTGCTTCGTCAAATCTAAGCAATCTTGCACTACTCTCACCATGTTTTTGTATTTTATCTCTAACTGATACCTGACTCATATACTTCTCATATCATATCTTCTCAAGTAACATTTACTGACATACGCATTAAGGACTGCCGGAGCCATGCTGGCTGGGACTGGGATTGTATCCTGGATGGACTGCCGACCAACTCCACGGGAATTGAAAGCTCCATATCAAACTTGAAGGTCTTTCTCCCGGCAATACAGCTTTCATCAAATAGAGATATCTACCTTTGGCGTTGGACGGAATCGAGACAATTCACTGTTAAGTCTCTGTATAACTTCCTACAAGATAGTGGGGTAGTGGAGAACCGATTTGAGACGCTTTGGAAAACGAAGGCGCCCATCAAAGTCAAGGTCTTCATCTGGCTATCCCTGAGACGACGTATCTTAACCAGGGACGTCCTTCTGAAAAGGAACTGGACCGGACCTGTCTGCTGCGCTATCTGCCTTGACGAGGCGGAAACTGCAGATCATCTACTCGTCGCCTGCCCTTTCTCGAAATCTATACTGTCGGCACTGATCCAAACAAACTTGAGATCCATCGCGCCTCATCAATAGATCTACTTTGGGAAAGACTGGGGCAACATAAAGGGGCCCTGGGGAAACGGATGCTAACTACAATCGCTGCAGCATGGTGGAACATCTGGCTCGAACGAAACAGGAGGTGCTTCAACAACCAGAAACAATCCCCCGGAGCTATTCTTGCGCTTGCCCGTTCTTGTCGTTCCAACTGGCTCAAGTTCTGTACCTAATGTACTCTTCTTTTTTTTTTTTTTTTTTTTTTTTTTTTTTTTTTTTTTTTTTTTTGGGTCCGCTTGCTCTTCGCAAGCCTTGCCCATTTGCTAAATTCACTTCGTTATGAATGAAGCGGCAGCATGCTGCCTTTTCCTCAAAAAAAACATTTACTGTGCAGGAAGCTAACAGTACAAATATCTTCCAGGACAGTCAGCATATGTTAAATTATATAAAATAATCGTTACTCTCTAAGGCTGCGTTTGGTTCGGGTATAAGCGAAAACTAATTATTCTCGAAATAGATATAAATATGGGAACTAGCTGGAACTATTGTAAAAATGTGTTTGGTTGGGTATTAGATTAATACTAGATATAAGAGAATTTGTGTTTTGTGTGATAATAGAAATAAGAGAAATAGAGAATCGTAGTTGTATGAAATGATGAAATTGTCATCAACCATAATAGTTTTATAAAATAAATAAAAATTTTACTTGTATGATTTTAAATATTTAATTTAAGGTATTTATTAAAAAAATTTATTAAAATTTATATTTTACTTGTATATAAAAAAAATTATTAAAAATTTTAAAATTTTGAAACTTTATAAATTTTTAAAAATTAAAAATTTTGTATATAAAAATTGGTATAAATTTTAAAAATTTAAAATTTGGTATAAATTTATTAAAAATTAAAGTTAAAAATTTTAAAAATTGTATAAATTTTAAAATTTTAAAATTAATAAATTTTAAAATTTTATAAATTTTTAAATTTATTAAAAATTAAAGTTAAAAATTTTAAAAGCTATAAAATTTAAAATTCTCTAAAGTTAAAAATTTATAAATGTTAAAAATTTTAATTTTAATTGTCTTAAAAAATTACAAATGTGGGAGCAAAAATTATAATTTTTAAATTTGTATAAATTTTAAAAAAATTATAAAAAAATTTGTATAAATTTTAAAATTAATAAATTAAAAAAATAATAAAAAAATTTAAATTTTTAGATTTATTAAAAGGTAAAGTTAAAATTTTTAAAATTTATAAAGTAAAAAAAATTAAATTCTAAATTTTATAAATTTAAATATTTTAAAATTTAGCCAATTGAATGAAGCGGTAGCATGCTACCTTACTCTCAAAAAAAAAAAAAAAAATTTAAAATTTAAATTTTTTTAATTAAAAAAAAAAAAGAAAAAAAAGAAGAAGAGGAGGGAACAGCTGTTCCCCCTCCTTACCGGGTTATCCCGGAATAATCCGGTAAAGGGGGGAACAGACAGTTGTTCCCCCCTCCCTTCTTTTTGTTTGGGAATATGGTGGGGGATAACCCCCTTATCCCCCCTTATTTTCGTACCCAAACAAAGCCCGGTAGAAATCAATTATGTTAGGAGTCTGGTGTGACTCGAACTTAAGATCTTTTGCTCTGGTGCTATATTAAATTAAAAAAAGCGGTTGTTTAGCTCCAAAGCTTAAGCTAGTAGAGAATGATGTTTTTATATTTTTTTATATAACAATTTAAGAGATAATAAAAAGCTGAAATATATTGGAAGTCATCTAAATTGCTTTAAATGGTACGAAAGTACACAAAACAAAGTTCATCCAGTTTCTTTAATCATATATTATACCTGTGGGAGAATTGAACCTATCAAAGATGAGCAAAGAGCAAGAATAGCTCCAGTGGAAACGACGTACCTATCAATAGAAACAAGTGGAAGCTTGATCAATGTCACAAAACATGCAAAAGGCAGCAAAACTATTCTAGTTGTCATATAATTATTGATCTAAAGGCAACTGATACTCACACAGCCCACTGCATCCCATTTTGAGTAAATGCTGTTGATATTGGGGTGTCAGGATCCATTACAAAATATGGTACCAGACCGACAATTACAACAGAAACCAGCATATACAAGAAGCAGCACAACAACAAAGCCAAACCTATACCCCATGGGAGATCAACTTGAGGATTTTTTACCTGGAAAAAAAAAAAAAAAAAAACAAAATGTTATACAAATTTGACATGTCATAGATTAACTAGAACAATAGACTTTCCAGTCATGCAAAGAATGGACTGACAAAGAGTTAAGATCAAACACATTAAGAACTAGACCAGCAACAATCTACCTCCTCAGCAGTGCTGGCAACTGCATCAAAGCCAATGTATGCAAAGAACAGGGTTGCCGATCCAGCAAGTATTCCATTCACCCCATAAGGGAAGTAGCTAAAAATCAAGAGAGGAGAGGAGTTGGATAGCACACTGGATAATGTTGCAGAAAAGGAACTTCAAATTTCAGAGTTCTCTTTACCCCTTTGGAACAGAGTAACCAATCCATCCTGTCTGGAACCCTAAATATCCACCAGCTATAATGACAAATAGCATGACAATGACATTTGCTGTTGTTACAGTGGCTTGTATGAACGAGCTCTGGATAGATGATCAGTCTAGTTTCAATTTAATTATACTGCGAACAAGAAGAATTTAGCAAATAGCCAACTAAAGAAAAAGCAGTACCTCCTTAATTCCTAGACATAGCAGCCCAGTAACTATCAGAACAAGAATTGCAGCACAAGGGTCAACAACAATACCAAGGCCTGGAATGTGAACTCGTGCTAGAAAAGAAGGCAAACCATCTGGGCCACCAAAAAACAATGCCTGAAACACAAAATTCACTCTTTTGTACGATAAAACTACTCTAATATTAACTTCATTGGTATATGCATCTAATAACGTGCACAGGAAACAAAATTTCAGCTGAAACGTTGCTTCCAGAGTAGAGTTACTAAATGACCACTTTACGGTTCAGGAAATTTGTGAAATCAAACAAAAATAAAACTTGATTACATACACAGAATAAAAGGCCAACAACAGATTATGGAATATAGAAATTAGGAATGAAGAAGAAATATATAATTATCTGGAAATATAATCGACGAATATAATTGAGCAGCACAGGTAAGGAAAAGCATAGTAGAAAACAAGCTGAGAGTACCAAGTTGGGTGACACGCCGCGTGCCACAGCTGACGCTCCTATCGTGTACTCCAGAATCAAAGCCCACCCAATCAACCAAGCCACACTGGAGAAAATTCACAAGTCAGAGTCACCACCAGCACTTGCGTCCTCAGGAAATAACACGTAAAATCAATCATGTACTGGCTGAAACTCTACTCATACAATTGATGCACCGGACTCCTTCTAGCTACATGTTATGCCATTCTAAGCAGCGAAGAGTAACTGCAACAAACCAAGAAGATACACGCGAAAAAGGAGATTGAATCGGGAAAGATTTACCCTTCGCCAATACAAATGTAGGTATAGTGATAGGCACTTCCTGCAGACGGGCAACGACTTGCAAGTTCAGCATAGCAGAGCGCAGAAAGAGCGGCAGCTATTGCAGCTATTAGGAAGGAAATGGTCAAGGCCGGTCCCGAGTGCTCTCTAGCAACAGTTCCTACAAGAACATAGACCCCGGCACCGATGGTTGCGCCGACGCCTGATAAGAGATCCGATCCATTATTTAAAATTTAAAGAGTGGTGCGTCTGCTACTAAAGATAAAAACAGCAAAATCTACCTATTGCAATGAGATGGGGAATGGACAATTCCCTTGCGAGCTGGTGCTCCCCCCTCTCTCGGCGGCGCCGGTTTGAATCGACCTGTTTTCTCCTCGTTACGTAGTGAAAGCCCCACCCAGACGCCTCCATCTCCGCCACGCAAGAAAATTTGATAGCTCAGGGTCGAAGGGATTATGTCGGGTATACTGCATCAGTAATCTCCGGTCGACATCAAATCCAAATCCAAAACCAAATCCGAATCCAAATCCAAAAGGAATGGCCTGGGAGGAGGAGGAGGAGGAGGAGGAGGAGGATCCAATGCAAGTCGAGAGAAGAGGGTAACTACTAACACCGCCAGCGAGGGAAGGGAGAGAGAGAGAGAGAGAGATGGGGCTCTCCACTCGTTGCACGCCGATAATGGTGAGCAGTAAATTTAGCAACTCGGCAGTTTTTCTTTTTTGGTTTTTTTCTTCTCTTTCTTTTTGACCATTTGTTTATCCCTTTTTAAGTAAAGGGAATGTGCTGCCGGTGGACTCGGGAGGGAAAAATAGGAGGGCTGACGACCAGAAGCAGGAACATTTTTCTTCAGCCTTCCTGTCCTGTCCGTGATTTGGTAAAATAAGAAATTTCATCTTAAAAAAAAATAAATTATAAAAAAATAACTTGATAATTAAATATAATATTCAATTCTTTTCATCTAATTAATATATAAAATTATTAAATAATTAAAAAAATATACTAAATAAAATATTTATATATTCAAATATAATAGGCCAAAGTAGTTGTTACAAGTCCAACTCTTTAATAATTCTCGACAGATAGAGCAATAAATTATGAGGTGTGAATTCGGTAGATTTGATCTGCAGTACTAGCGGCAGAATGCATTTATTTGAGAGAGGGATTTATTTGTCACGGATGCCAGAACATTTTTCCATGTTATTCCCGTCTTTCATATGCCTGCTTCCCAAATAAGATAGACTATACAATAGGCACAATTCATTAGAAAGGACCGTCGAGTAAGAACAAGGGTGTCAATTATTTATTTATAAAGTCAGATGCAAAGGAAGTGCGAATAATCTTCAGTCTGGTGCTGAGGATCTTCCTGCCTAACGGATGGTGAGATCAGTTGGTGTGCAGAAAAATTCTTTCATGCCTTCGTGTCAACTTACTGACCCCAACACAAAACATCATTTGGCCTTGCATGATGGATGAGAAATAGCAAACCTCAAGTCTGGAACAATAGTGCTGTTTGAATGTCTGTACCATACAAAGTAAAGGATCTAAAGAACAAGGTAAAGGACATGAAGTACAATGCACAAATCGCCTGCTGCTTTCATTTTTTTTTTCCCCTTACCTTTCAAGGAAAAACCTAATATTTCTCAGGTGAAATGGAGCAGAGCTCAGAATTCAACACCCAAGAACTTCGTCATCCACTCTCATGCAGTCTCCCCATCCAAAATATCTCCAAATGGCCCTAATATATTCAAAATATTCTGCTGGCGGTGCCAGTTCATTCTGTTTCCTTCCTGGTTTTTTGTCAGTATAACCACTTAGTCAAAAATTGGCCCAAACGTTACGGATGGTGATGCAACATTACTAGTCTGGTTCTGAATAAACAGGGCCCATAACTACATAAACCATTAACAGAATGCAGATGCTACGAAAGAATAAATGGGTAAAAGATCTAAATCCTACAGATGATTTTTTTTTTTTTTTTTTTTTTTAGCAAAAAGAACTGCAATTCAATTCAGAAATCCATCTATCAAGTTTATGAAAACCTATGTTCCGTCTACATGATGAAGTGATCACTCTCAGAGTCTTAAATTCACAACCTGCAGTTAACATTCTTAGTCCCGTATGGGATTTTGTTCGCTTGGCTTGGTGCGAGCTTCGCCGATACCTTAGCCACATAAGCAGTCAATTAGCAACTGAAACAACAGAAGCAATGGAGACAGTAAATGGCCTCAAAAGATTGTTAGTTGCAATTTCTAGACTTCACCATCAGTCAGTCCAAGTAGCTCTGTCTTCTTTGGACCAGGTTGCCCATTCCAGCTTTTCACAATCCCTTCATAATAGGATTATGAAATGATGCAACTCATACCTGTTAACAGCATGTACACGAAGAGCAGTTATCCATCGTTACAGAAAGAAAGACCTCAATAGTTTACAAATTTCTAGAATGAATGATTCTATGATGATTTGCATGAATATTTGCGGAAAGCCTAGCCAGTGCGCATTAACTCAGGTCACACAGGTAAACTATTAGAAAGAGGCTTAAGATAATACTTGACAGCTAAAGAGATGATTCAGTCATCTAAACCATCAGTTAAAGGTACTGAGAAAGTGAAACAATGATTTAGCATATGCAACACAAGATAAAGTCGTCATTATCTAGCAGAATAACAGAGTCGAAGCTCCACAGAGTAAGTTGTGCACACTTAGTACCATCATAATTAGGAGCATTAAATGTTCAATAGTTGAAGAGTTTGCAGAACTGGTTACATCGAAGAAAACTTTTAACCTTCTGAATAAGATCCAACACACACTCTTTAAACATCTTCCTTTAGGAGCACGACCAAACTACTTTAACATGATCTAATAGCTAGCACCCTGCATCTTCATGAATGCGTAATGTGCTAACGAGTTTGAAACTGGATAGGTTGCATCGAATTCCGATATAAAGAGATGCCACTTCCTAACTAGACGGCCATAGCAAGCGTTGCTCCAGCCACCTCTCCATCCTTACTATATGATCTGTACGTCAACTCATTGACCATACTTTCAAGATTTTCAATGCGCTGACATTTTCCTGTAAAAGAAAATGCACTGCCATGGAATGCCACAATCATGTTGTATAATATGCTAGCTAATTGCAAAGCATGTTCTAAATAACACACCGAACGGCTTGTTATCCAACCACCTACCTAAACAGACAAATTAAGAGAAGAGCAAGAAAACTTGCCTAAGTTGGATTTGTCCTCTCAGCATAAAAAAAGTCAGTTGCGTGCCATCCCACTCCCATTAGTGACAATTTTTCCGCCACAGCCATAATTACATTCACTAAGAGCAAATCTGTAGATGCCCTTCTCCAGAAATAAAACATGTTCTTAGTCTCAGGCATCAAACTAGAAATCAAGAGAAGGAACGGAATATTACAAAAATAACAGAGTTTCAAGAATTAATATTATAGCATTTGCCAATCATAATATTCTTACCAATATAACATTACCCATTAAAACACTGCTACTTGGGGCATAATTGGTCATCACCATGTTCTAATTGCCTGCTGAGAAAACTAAATCATCCCGTTCTGGCATCCTAATCATAACAGAGCACTTGCACTGATCAAATAAATTTCATCCAGCTTACGAAGAGGAGCGTTGTGGCATCAAATATTGAAGATAATTTAGCAAACACAGAAGAGCAGTAAGCAAGTAATGGGATAACAGAAGAAACAATTTCCCAAACAAAACTGATTAAACTTATACTTTTACCAATAATTTCACTTTATTTTCAGTCTTACAGCAGAATCACCCCATCTGGAAGATGACTTGCTCTTGCTCCGAAACTACTAACCCCTAACGAAGACTACAAAGGAGAAAAAACCCAGAAAAAAAGAAGAAGAAGAAGAAGAAGAAGAAGAAGAAGAAGAAGAAAGCATTCAAACGAGTCAAGCAAAGTAACAGCACAAAATCCAAACTTTTAATTTAGGTCATAGCGACACTTTACGAAATAATCTAAATGTGAAAAAAAAAAACAGCACCATACTAAGAACTGAATAAGAGCCGCAAGAGGACACAGCCGACAAGCTGCTAATGAGAAGTTGGAATAGGAAGGCTTAGACAGCTGCTCGTGGGCAATCAAGGATGTCTAGCTTGGAAATCCTTCATGAAAGCAACCAGCTTCTCCACACCAGCCAGCGGCATCGCGTTGTATATTGAAGCGCGAATGCCGCCGACCGACCTATGCCCCTTGAGCTGGACCATCCCTTCCTTGGCAGCCTCCTCGATAAACTTCTTCTCCAGCTCGCTCTTCTGCAGCGTGAACGGCACATTCATCAGCGACCTCACGGACGGATCGACGGGGCACACGTAGAAGCCGTCGCTCCCATCGATGGCATCGTAGAGAATCCCGGCCTTGCGGGCGTTCTTCTTCTCGATCTCCGGCAGGCCGCCCTGCTCGAGCAAGTCCTCGAAGACGAGAGCGCAGATGTAGATGGCGAAGCACGGCGGGGTGTTGTAGAGGGAGGCGCTGTCGGCGTGGGTCTTGTAGTCGAGCATGACGGGAGTGATGGGCTGGGCCTTGCCGATGAGATCCTTGCGGACGATGACGACGGTGACCCCCGAGGGACCCACGTTCTTCTGCGCCCCGGCGTAGATCAGCGCGAACTTGGAGACGTCGACGGGCTTGGAGCAGAAGTTGGAGGACATGTCGGCGACCAGGATGCCGTCCCGGTTCTCGGGGACGGGGTAGTCCTTAAACTCCACGCCGTGGATGGTCTCGTTGGCGCAGATGTGGAGGAATCGGGCGTCCGGGTTCTGCGGGAGGGAGCGGGCGTCGAAGGGCGGGATCGCGGTGTACTTGGCGGGCTTACCGGTCCAGAGAAGGTTGGGCCGGCAGTACTTGGCGGCCTCCTTGTAGGCCTTGTCGCCCCAGGATCCCGTGACGATGAAGTCGGCGGCGTCGTCGGGGCCGCCGCAGAGGTTGAGGGGGACGGCGGCGAACTGGGTGGTGGCGCCGCCCTGAAGGAAGAGGACCGCGTAGTCGTCGGAGATGCCGAGAAGGGCGCGGAGATCGGACTCCGCCTTCTTGATAACGCCGTCGAACTCCTTGCCGCGGTGGCTCATCTCCATGATGCTCATGCCCGATCCGCGGTAGTTGTAGAGCTCCGACTGGGCCCTCAGCAGCACGGACTCCGGCAGGATGGCGGGGCCGGCGGCGAAATTGAAGACGCGCTCCGAGGCCACGCCGGCGGGGGCGGCGGCCGGAGCTGACGTGACGGCGGCGCAGGAGATGGCGGGCCTGGGCCGGACGGAGACCGAGGCCCTAGGGGAGGTGCGGAGGGGATGGCGGCGGACGACCAGGAGGGAGTTGGGCGAGGCGGAGGCGGCGGCGGCGGCGGCCATTGGTGGCGTGGCGAGGTGACAAAATGGGGGAGATCTCCGCGGGTGGGGTCAGAGGAAAAAATAGTCGAAGGCAAGAGGGGGGAGAGAGAGAGAGGGAGAGAGAGAGAGAGAGCGGGGCCGCGTGGGTTAGTTTGGTAGGAGGAGAGGAGAAAAAGGAAGCTGTGAGGTTTGAGGAAGAAAAAAAAAAAAAAAAAAAAAAAAAAAAAAAAGTTGGTTCCGTTCTGTTTTTGTGAAATGACAACACTGCCCATGAGTTTCACTGCGTCTTGCGAAAATATCTTTAGCACGCAACGTTATTTAAATTCTTTTATATTCTAATTAAATTTAAATTTTTTTGAACTTCTTTTAATGAATAGTTCAGTTTATTTTTTTTTAATTTTAAATATAAATATTTGTCTCTGCCAGTAGGAGTTACTCCATTATAATCTATAACGCTACTTCAATACCATTAATAACATTCTTGCTAATAATAATTTATCGAATAGGGTTGTTTTCGTGGTCAGGTAGAAAGAGCGACAGCGTACTTATTTGACCTGGAAAAATGCTCCGTGACGGAGAGCGTCTGTAGGTGAGATCGATATTCTCATGGTCCTTTTTTAAGGCGGGGGTGGGATCACTGAGCGAGAGAACCACCAAGGTCGGTTTTCTTTCTCGCTAAAATCCAATCAATGCCCAAGACTCAGAAAAGGAGTTTTACGAGCTGAATATTGTGGACTACCGGCCTGAGCCCGTTCGCTACAATACGCCTCTCCATGTTCGGTCTTAATATTAACGAAAACTAAACCTTAATCTACGAACGGAACCACCGAGACCCAATTCCTAGCTAGTCCTATTCAAGCACGCGACCTTCATTGTTGCAGGCTAACTACTTCAGATTGTTCTTTTATTAACGGGTGGTACGGCCAACTTCAAATACCTAATTCTAAGTGGGTATCTATCTACCTTGCAGAAAGGACAGTTATCAAAGCTAACGATTCAACCAAACCAGAATAGACAAGAATTTTACACCTGAATCCAGCAGAAATATAATCGTAGCTTCCCCAGTATTCACCTCCAAATTGGCAACTACGGTCAGAAATTGCACTTACCAGCCTATCTGGCAGCCGCCGCACCACACCCTGATTCCTCTATTAACGCCCACCAAGCCTGCTGAGAATGTCATATCCATAGCTATGGTATGGTATCAGAAAATTGAAATATCATGATTTGTCATGCTCCCTATTTGTTTATTGTTTTTTGTTCTCCATTTCTCTGCTCAGACAAGCATTTCCGGCCAAGATAAAGGAATTTTTTTGAGTATACATTGTCAAAAGCTAGTGATAAGTTGTGTTTCTATTGCCTGAAGGAGGAAAAGCCTGTCGCCGACGGAGTTGCTGAGAACTTTTCCCCTTCTCTTCACCACGTGCCCGACCAACCAGTGCACCTTTGCGCTTATCACCAGCTGCATCCCTCGAGGCCTTAACTCCATCATCATCATCGCCTTTGGCTCCATCAATGTTCCCAAATTTTATGTTCTTTCTCGCAGAAGCATAATCGAACGGCTTAAACTGGAAAGTTATCCCAGGCTCCTGAGATGGTGTCGGGTTTTGTTGAGAGTTTCTTCTCTGCTTCATCAACTGAAAGCATTTCTCGAAACTGGAAGTGAGCTCAGATGGTGACAAAGGTTTCTCCACTGAATCTGTTTCTTCTTGAAGACATTCATTGCCGCTATTTTCTCGAACTGGAGGAAACCATGGCCTGTGCTGAGCAGCATCATCAGTAGTTGGGCTTTCCATCGAGGAGCCAGAATTGTTGGTCTCATTATCCAATGGTATTACTTCATCCATATTCACTGACTCGATGGAATCTTTATTTCCCCGCTGCAAATTTTCTTGGAGTTGACCATTCATTTCTGAACGGCTAGAGTCAGAATGCTTATTATCTGTACCTGAGAAATAATGGAATGGAAGTATTACTGAAGACTTGATTTTCTCGACTTTGTTCTTGCTCTCATCCTGAAAGAAAAACAAATTGCAACATGATCAGGTCACGCTAGTGCCCCCACTGTTCATGGGTAACAAAACAAAATTAACAACTTGTCACTCTTCCAAAGTGCAAATACAGAAAACTGTATGAGTTATAAAAGTGCAGAATTCATGTCATGCATCTGAAAGAGCCAACAAATATAGAAAAGGCAGAGTAAGCTGTGAAAAGCAACCACGTACATGCTTATTAGCAGCTCCTCTAGAAGGATCTGGCTTCCTCCCAGAAGATGAATTTCCTAATAATGAGCCAAAAGCTGTTGGTTTCTTCAATACTTGGACCGAAGCCACTGTTGCCTGCATCGAGGAATGTTCTACTAATTTAACTTAACTTAAAACTTCAAATAGAGGTAGGAGAAGGGAAAAAACTATCTACGTACTTTTCTAGTGGGTGGCAGGTTTCCATTTCCCACATTTTCTACATCCATAGCTACAGGATGGTCAGATAGCATTGACAACCTCCCAGTTTCAGATGGTGAGACGGTTTCCATTTTCTCTTCTCCCTGTACTCTATTAATCAAAGAGATTTGACCAGTTATATGTTCAGAATCTCCAGGACAGGCATGATCAGTAGGAGAAGTGGTAGGAGCTGAAGCAGTTTCAGCATTCTGCATAGTACTGCTTTTATCAGCACCGCCACCAACATCACCTTGAGCAATTGTAAACTCCATAGGACCCTTAGCAGGAGCCTCTTTACTTTCTGGCGCTGACTGCAGATAATAACATGTCAGTACCCAGACGGAAGAATTTAGAATTTCATTGTTTAAAAAAATAAAGAATCTGCTAACTGACTTGTTCTAGCCGCCCCTTCTTTAGTTGTTCAGCTATAATCTTGAAAGCAGTGGAATTCGCAACGGAGCTCCTAATGATGCCGATGACAGAACTGAGGTAGCGCTCAACAAATGGATGCTTCGATCTAACCAGTTGGAGTAACTTCCCAGAAGAAAGAGGCATCTGCCTTGCTTTTAAAGCAACAAAACAAAAGGAGAGTCAAGCATAGTATACCCAAACAGAAACCAACACTTAGAAGAAAACTGCAGCAAAGGTAATACCAATCTCAAGTAGAGTTTTGTTGGGTAGTATATACCCAGTGCTCTCATCCTCTGCTCGAGCAACGCTATCTCTCCATTGACATAACCCCTATTAGCAAGACATGACAGTGCTAAAAAAAAACCGACAAGCAATAAATTGATAAATGTATAACTAGAGAATAGAAGCTTTAACCCATGTATGCTGAAGAAACAAATATAAAGGATTATAACTGATATTAAAAAAGAGTATGAATCCATACAAAAGAGTAATTAAACAGGCGATTAGGGTTGTAAATTAAGGATGCTTGGCATGCATCAAGAGCCTCTCCATAGAAAAATCCTGCAAGAATATCCTCATACACATTTTGATTTTTGACAGTTCTACTCCTGCATGTCTCTGTTCCATGCAGTATAAGATATAAATTTATATCGAATGATATATAAGCCCAGTAAATTAAGGATGCTTGGCATGCATCAAGAGCCTCTCCATACAAAAATCCTGCAAGAAAATCCTCATACACATTTTGATTTTTCACAGTTCTACTCCTGCATGTCGCTGTTCCATGCAGCATAAGATATAATATTTATATCGAATGATATATAAGCCCAGCATATATATAGGGCAAGGCATTTCCAACAAATCTTTCTACAGTAACAGAACTCAAAGAATGAAACTACTGTTGCCAAATGCTTTTAACCTCACAACAAAGAAAACAAGGTGAATTTTTCTAGCTGTAGAATATAGGTGGTATAGTCGCACCAATAAAAGTGTTCAGCTCCAACTATTCGGGAAATTAGCCTTGTGGGTATCATTCCTCTATTTAGTTTTCACCAACAAGAGGTATAGTCGCACCAACAAAAGGTTTTTCTATGATCAAGTTTCACTACATCTTTCTTATTTACTACCTTTCACATATACTTTTATCTTTTTCTCCCACTTAGTGCACCTTCTGCTTATATAAAATAATTCTTCCTTATAAACTGCATCAGGTAGTCTCCATCAGACAAGTCCAAAGCATCTTAATCTGTTTTGCCCACCTAGTTAGATAATGATAGTAGAATAATCTTACAAATTCTACTTGGTCTATCATAATTACAATAAGAGAAAGGAGATACTCAAGAAGCGGGGCAACATAATATACTCACAGCAACGATCGCAAGTTGCTTTGCACTGAACTCAGCTTCCTGCAACCTGTTGGCAACATAGCTAGAAAATAAGTTTAAGAATACAGTAACAAACAGCAAAAGTATTATTGAAACCGCCAAACGTATAAAAGAAACTAGCAGAATTTTTCTTAAAAAAACCCTACAAAACATAGGAAAGAAGGATGAATTACAAACCCATATATATGGAGATACGACGTATCTGTTAAAAGTTCTTTCTCATATAGTTGCAAGCAAATCTCATTGCTGCGCTTGTGAACCTGCGCTCAGCAAATATAGAGTCCTTAACAAGTTCACAGTAGAAATGAAGTATAAGAGAAAACAAAAAAGGCCAACATTAGACCGCATTATACATGCAAAACATATATGGAAACATAAAAGAAGCAAAATTCTTTTGTAATTCCCCAATATAGTCCTTCCCGGTGAAATCTATACCATAGCAACGTTGGAAAACATAAAGTACATAAAGTCTCTGTCTCTATATGTATAGTACAAGCTTCCTCAAATAAATGAAAGGAAGCACAGACTAGTGACCATAAGGGCTGTACCTCTAGAAGGAGATCACTTTCGTTTGTTGATGATGATAACAATCTGATTTTCATCAGGTCATATATATGTAAGAGATAGTGTGTGTCTTCTCTGGCATACCTGTGAAAAAACAAACCTAATTAGAACCTTACACCGGAACAAATGCTATGTGCAAGTCAAAATTCATCATTCAAAGAGCAAAAAGTACAATTATTCCAGAAAATAAGAAGGGTTTCATAGTATACTTGATCATTTCATCAGGAAGAGGGCGCAACCTCCAATCTGCATTCTGATATCTGCAATAAAAGTGCAACTTTATTAACTATGTAGCGAATATAAAATTTGAGGAGCATAAATCAGGAAGAAATAGCATGAGATTAAGGATAAGGGAACAAAAACTACTCTTTGTTTGCATTTACTCCACAGAAGTGATGCAAAAGATACTCAAGACTGTTTCTCTCCAACTGCAATAACCTCGATGCCTGTATAACATGAAGGGAAAAAAGATTTTAAGACCCAAAAGGGGAAAAGAAAAAGTGAGACCAAATTCCAACACTAGTTAAAACACATCAAACTCACAATGGCAAATGCAATGAATATTAAACCATTTATTTTTCCCAAAACGTTACACATTTGCTTACACTGCACCTTTTCAATCTGTTTGTCTTTTAAACCTTAGTTAACAACATCTTATCTGCAAATAATGATACAAGAAATACTAGTCATAGTAACTTTTGACTACTCATGAGTTCCAAGTGGTAAATACATAAAATTTGATACAGAAAAAAAAAAGGGAGGAGCACAAAATATAGACAATTGGAAGCGTAACCTATAATCTGTACACTATTATGAAATTGCAAATAAGATGGAGGACAGAAGTCAGAAGGGGGGAGGGGGCAGGGTTGCGTGATCCTTCTGTAAGAGTACCTGCCCAGTGTCAAACATATTGCACACGTAGATGCCAAAGTCCCGTTGAAGCCACACTATGTCACGATCAGCCCCATGCATTACCTATTTGAAGCAGATTATGAGATAATGTGAGAGAAAGTAAACTTGGCAAATCTATAGTCAATGAGATGTGACTAGGAAAATAAAAAGAAAAAAAGAAGGAAGCAAAGATGTTATACCTTTCTCTTGGATGGATCTTTAAAAAATTCTCTTAGGTATGGACCAACATGTATACGGAGCTTAAGGGTGTCGATTATATAATCCTCATTTCTTGTAGAAACTTGCATCAGACAAGTCAGCCCCTGAAAAGATCGATAGTGATTGTGCTCCAAATCAACCTGAACATAGGAGCCAATAAAGACAGCATAAGACAGCAAAAGGCAAATTTACAGTTGTCCTGTATAACAAAATGAGTATGTTGTCGACATGGATTATAGTATTGAGTTCCATGCCCTTTTCTGAGCCAACTATCACAGAAGGAAGTAAAATATTGCAATAACAAAAAATTTAAAAAAAAATAAAAAAAAATCAAGCTGAAGCATCCGAGTAGGCACGAAAGGAGGAAAAGGTACATCTATACTTTTAGATATAAAAGAACACAATGAAAAGCCCACCCCGCCAGCACGAAAGTAAGTTGAACAGAAGAAAATAAAAGAATTACTAACCGCAAACTCAGAGACACCCCTCAAATTAGAAGCTAGGTCCTTCAGTGCTTTCACTTCCTCCACAAGCTTGAATGGGGTACTCTCCAAGGGGAGTGGTTTTACTGGCTCAACTTCACGAATATTTCTATCAACAAAGTCCAGAACGGCCAGCTTTTCCTGCGCACAGAAGTAGCATTATGCATTATGATAGTCAATGCATGCATGAATCCTATCCAACATTCAAAAAATGACTGCTGAAATAGAAGTGAAAAAAGGATAGAAACAATCTTTTAGCAATCGCAAGAAGTAATTATAATCATGGTAGAAAGGCGGAAAATACCTTAAGAAAATGATGAATATAAAAGCAAGAGGGGGCAAAAGTGATCAAATTCTGAGGCACGCACACGCAAGAACACCCGAAGCTCAGAAACAACATTCTTCAATGACACAAGAACATGCAGAGAAGAACTGTTATGACTATAGCTTACTAACCTCATACTGGCAGAATGCAGTTCATATTATCATTAAAGATTTGTTACAAGTATGTTCAACAAGTAAAAGCGATTGGTCTATTTGTAAAGCAAAACAAAAATGTTGTTGTCCGATGAGAAGACAAGTACAGGGGAGGACTGAAGATTTTGCGGCACTCTAAAATGCAAACTTCTTGCTAAATCCTACGGCCACATATGATGCATCCAACCGGCGACTGATCAAATCTTGAGGTGCTTGCGCAGTGTAAGATCCAACACTGGCAACAAATGAGGTTGCATAGGGATGCTCGGCCAAAATACCACCTATTATTCTAATATAGAAAAATTGACTCAATAAAAGGCAGGCGGGGTCTGCGAAGAAGCAATTGTCCAAAGGGAAGTAGAAAGAAATAGAGCAGTTCACAGCAAGAGGCGTAAATAACGAGATGATAATAAAGGAACAAAGAAACAGGGAGGGATAGAGGAAGCAGGCTTTGGAGAAGGAATGGATGCAGAGGAACGAACCGAAGGGTGGATGAACCGTCCCCCGTCGTCGCTCTTCTCCAGCCAAACGTGGTCAAAGGGCTGGTTCATGTTGTTGACTAGGATATGATACTCATCCTGCGGCCGAGGGATGGTGGGTATATGAAAAGGCACTTTGGAGCGCGCCGCAGTCGTCTTCTTGTCCTTCATCGCCACCTTAACGCCCTGCGATGAGTTTGAAGACAAAAAATCCTCATCTTTCTCATCCTCGCGCATGCTAGCCCTCTTCTTCTTCCCATAAACTAGCTGAAACCCGCTCTCGTCCTCCCTCCCAATCTTTACGCCGCTCTCCTCTTCCTTCTCCCTCAAGCTCTTGAATTCGTCCATGGAGACGCCGAACCTTTCGAGGAACTCGTCGTTGAGGTTGACCAGCCAATCAAAAGCCTCGTCGAGATCGTCCGGGAACGGCGGGGGCTTCTTGCTGCCCCAGAGGAGGGGGGAGGCGGCGACGCTCCTCAAAGAAGCCTCGGAATTGGCGATGATCTCACGGACTGGGGCCTTGAATTCGGCGAAGTTGTTGTAGAAGTGGAAGTCCCTATCGGAGGGGATTCCCCGGGAGCGCCCGTCGAGCTTGGCGGCGGCGGAGGAGATGGCGGCGTGGAGGGCGTCGGCCTTGTGTTTCAGGGACGACTCGGAGGGAGGAGGGGAGCCCGCTTCCATGGATCGAAGAGGGGAGGAGTGAGTGCAATTACTAGGGCAGCAGGAGCAGATGGATTGGGAGCCCTAGAGATGGCGGCGGAGGAGGAGAGATCGAAGAGAGCTAGGGTTTTGCCTTTCTTTATCTGTATAATCATCTAGGGTAAGGGTTTTGAGTCCGCCATTGCCAGGGGTACGGAAGGGAGGGTTCTCTTCGGCGGGGATTCTAACTTCTAAGCAGGGGGCATGGGGAAGCAAAACGACAGAGCACCCGCCGCTGCTCATCACCCAATTTACCTTTTTTTTCTTTTTTTTTTTTTTTTTTTTTTTCTTTTTTTTTTTTTTTTTTCACCTTCCGCAGTGGTTTATCCTTGTGCGTTATTTTTTGCCTTCTTTTTTTAGCTATTTATCAGAGACTCTTTTTTAGATATTGTCCTGTCACGTGGTATCGATGTTGTAGTGGCACGTGATCTGGATGATGGATCGAACGACAACGAGTGTGGTTGCAGGCTTGCAGCCCGGAGCGTGTACTGGGCCGAGATGGCCCAAGTTTCAGTCCAGGTTGGAGTTCCAAAGCAACTGCGATGGCCCAAGTTAAGAGTTTGATGGTCAGGTTCTAAACTTTAAAAAAAGTCACATTATATTTTTTAAAATTTGCTTGTAGATCTAGTTGCTATAGAATGAGATCGCTAGAAAGCACCGGCGAGAGTGAATCCGGAGTATTCTGATCACAACCCACAGCTGGACGATTGTAAATAGCCGGCGGCTAACAACCACTGTGCTAAGCTTAGGTTCCACTGGGTAGCCACAATAGTAAGACCCATCCCGGGGGGAACTCTTTGAAGTCGTCGGGGGATCCAACCTCACATGGTGCATCGTAAATTGGGGATCTTGCCCGCTCTTCTGAGTTCCCAGATTCAGGTGCGTGAGTTTGGGTCGGGGAGGGGTTAGGGCGGCTTTTTTCGGGTTCCTTCTAGTTACTTGTTAACATTCATTCATGTTTTACTGCTCCAATGCACATGAAGATACTAATGATAATCCAAAACGGCCAGCAATTTAACCAAACCACCAAATAAAAGCAAAAATGGTCAAATAGCTGCAGAAAAAGCTCGAAGAAGCCAAGCCAAAAGTCATACGCATTTCGGATCCCTAAGATCCTCACTGCTGTGCATGCACAAACATTATGAAGCCGGGCACCACAAATTAGCCTATGGTTGTTTCCATTCTACAAAAGTGAACCCAAACCATATTAATCTGTTTTTACATCACACTGCGTACTAGCTACAGGGTTGGCGACTGTTCGAACCGGAATGATAGGTATCGACTCCCACCACTCCCTCAGCCTCCTGTTCCCTTGCGAATTGGGCGTGGACTTCGCCACCCCAGAATTTGCAACAAAGCAGTACAGAGTTAATCCCATTAAGATGTACTTGAATGGGACTGCTGCTAGTAGAATCGCAAGTCCTGTCATCGCCAACATTGCCGTATTGGTGTGCTGCCAAAGACCAGAAAAAGTTAAAGGAAAAAAAAAAGGGTAACGACAAATGTTGCAACTCAAATTCAACTGTTAACATGAAAAATCTGATGCTCCACTCAAACAACCCGGACCAAATTATGTCAGATAAATGCAAAACTGAAAAGGGTGTGTGAGCTGTTACGAGCAACAAGTACCTTCGGGGCCCTTGAGACAAATACTGACCAGAGCTTCAGAATTGTAATGTTTGCTTTCTTAACTATTTCTTGCAATATTTCAGGCTGTGCTGAGCGTCGACTATACTTTCCATTGTTGTTTTATCTGTCCAAGTATCGACGACAACCTCTCTGCATTTCTCTCCTATTCTTTTCCATCTGGCCCAAAGCATCACTCCATCTCCCACCATCAAGAACGTCGCTAGTGCATAACCGACCCATTCTCTGTTTTTCAAAGGCCAAACACACAATCACACTTAATTGGAAAAGTTCATCTTTCGCACTTGATAACTGCGAGTACTTACTTGTATATGATGACCAAAGTCATGGCAAGAAGGATAATTGTGATCGGTGGCCTCTCCCAAGAAATTGTACTTTGGATCCAGTTTAGCATGTTCTTGAGCGGACTAAGTAGACCCTGCACGAGAAATGACACCAGTTGCGCATGCAGAACGATTGTCGTCGGAAGAAAGCAGAAGATTAGAGCAACAAAAATTAAAGACTAAATTAGCTAACAGTAAATAATTACCATTAGAACAAGAAGGCTATCACTCATCCCTTCCTCTTTCATCTCCTCAATGGCTGCTTTAGCAACTCTCACCTCCTTTGCCTCCTCCCTAACCTGATCAATAGCCGTCTCTAGGGGTGCCAAAGTGTCCGCATGGTTTCTCGCTTCTTCTTCAAACAACTGTTTCATCTCGATACTAGCGGCTTCAGGATGAGACATGTTTAAACTCTTCAATATAGAGGATGCACTACAAGGAGTCATCTTTGTTGTCAGTTTCACACTATTAGCTAGTTGTTCCAACACATAATCCCCCTTAGGCAGGTCCTCATAGAGGGAGAATATCAAGAAATTGGTGGGGGCTGGTGGCGATATCCTTAGCATCTCCCTCGCTGCGTGGAGTCTTAGAACTCCCAATATGGTTCTTGAGTTCACTTCCCATGCTTGCACCGGTGATTCTATGTTGAATTTAGATACGAAGCGGTGTAGTAAGATTACCTCCTTTATTAAAGTAAGCCAATGATCACGCCTTGTTGAGCTAGTCATCTCAGGGAACTCTAACACCAGAGGTTCCGATCTGCCGAGATTAAGGCAAAGTTTTGTAAATATAGTACCGCAAGAAGGAATTTATTCACTAGATTAACAAGGCAAAAAAAATAAATACAATTCTTTGGTCTAAATATTTTAGGCATTCATCGTGTAATTTTAGAATTAAAGTGTCTTACAGCTGAGACGACTCGTATTCTATAGCTTTATCAAATAAAGGAGCACCCCAAGGTCCCGTCGAAGCTGCTTTGACTTGATGATCCACTTCAGCTTTTGATAGGTCAGCTTTTAAAGCAGGTTCATAGGATATTACTCCCGACGCCTCAAAGTACAATGCCTTGTTGGTTAGAGAGAGTCTACCTGATCAAACGACAGCTGAAATTTAGTTTCGTTGTTGATTCTATGGATCAGAAACTCAAATTGCTAAACTAGTGAATTGGTTTTTATATACTTGATAGTTTTTACTAATTGATGCAGTAAAAAATGTGCAATGAGGAGAAGGAAAAAAAAGAAAAGAAAAAAGAACTACAAGCAGTGTGACCTGGCCAACTGGATGCTCCAATGTGGCGCACGACTCTTTGTGTTCTGGCAGTCCCTTCTACATGTAAGATGAACTCATCTTCCGCGAGTTCACAACCAGTTGGTGTTGATTGTTTCTGCAGGTACTTAACACACCTAAAAGCACATGACCATAACTATAATATATATATAAATATATATATATGTATATATATGTTAAGGTTAAAACATGTTCTATAAATTGTGCCGATTGGTGTTGGTTGTTTCTGCAAGTACTCAACACACCCAAAGGCGCACGACCATAACTGTGTTAAGTTTAAAACATGTTCTATAATTTGTACCTACTAGATGGAGACTCTTTAGGCCATCAAATGTAGTATTCGCAGAAAAGTAGGAGTATATCTAAACTGTTTTTGTTCTGCCTCATAAGAAGCACATACTAGTTGTGTTTATTTTCATTTCAGACTACATATAAATTTTGAACTAATTAACCAATTTTTTGTAACATATAAAGTATTGTATTCTGCTATCAGAGAAAATTAAGTAACAACAGAAGAGGTGAATTACTTGTCAATTTCTTTCAAGAACTTATCATAGGCAGGGAAATAAAGCTGGTGAGCAGTAGGCGCCGTAAGGGTTTCAAAAGTGAACCGTGCATTAACGACATCGGAAGGTAACCGAAGTATCGACCCAAACCATACATATGCATCTTCTCCAATGCTCGGCTCGTCGTTGACCTAGAGCATCAAGCTTTCAATTTAAGACCATTCTATATATGGCACAAATTAAGTCCCTCGAGATCATCATTCTGTACTAATTAGTGTAATATATAGAATGTCCCTGGAAAGATCATCAAGGTGTTAGTTAGTCTCTGAGTCTACTTACAAGTAGAGGCATGATATCTGAATAAAAGAGGGGAATATCGTCATCCGTATCTCCTTCGTTTACTTGCGGAGGTTCTTTCTCATCTTCTTTCTCCTTTGCAATGCTCTCCTGCAATGGCGAGTGAAAAATAGGAATTAAGCAAGCTCATACGAGAGCAACTATATATCTGACTAGAAAACTAAATGTTATAAGATCGGAGCATTTCTTAATTTTCTTCCACAAAAAAAGAAACAAAAAAAAAAAAAAAAAAAATTGTTAGACTGAATTAATGAGGGCCGAGATGCGAACGGAACGAGGCTCGTCATCAGTTGCACTGGGCCTCTCCCAAGCCAGCATCATATCATAAGTGAATCGGCTAAAAGAACCATCAGTGATCTTCTCCCCCAGGTCAGAAGATAGAATCTCAAGTGCTTTAAGGCTGCAGAACTCCACTAGTCTTCGCGAGTAGTTGTCTACCCCGGGCTTCAAGCTCATCTCAAACTCAGCCACCAGGGCATCTACAGAAGCATCCAGGGTCCTGAAAATTTTCAAGTCAGCCCCACCTGATATAATTGCAAAGAAAGTTCGATCTGAATCTGATCAACAAATAAATAAATAATTAAATAAATAAAATGATGCGCATTGTTACAAAATTGGATATATAGTCGTGCATTGCATCATGTTGTGAGGCATGCAGTTTGGTCCAACAACTTTGGAGCCAAGCACTTGGGCTACAACATTCAGTACATGAATTCGAAATGCTACTTGTTGACGTCGACTATTTAATCTAGAGAACTAAGATGAGTTCAATCATGTTTTTAAGGTTTCTTAAGGAGAAATTAATGCATGCGTTTTTCGTTCAAATTAACAGGTGAACAAAAAGAAGATTACTGATCATTCGGAAGATGAAAGTTACTCTTCTCTTACTCAATCAACAGAGTGAAGAAAAACACACGAGCATTAATGTTGCGATTTAATGGCGTTCCAGTAGTTTTTTTATGTACATCATTCTTTTTTTTTCCCATAAAAAAAGAAACGACAGAAACACCACACACACACACACACACACAAAATCCACAGGTCGACGTTCCTCAGGAATCTCTCTCTAAATGTGGTGTAACACTTGTTTATATAAAAAAGAAAAGAAAAGAAAAAAAAAAAAAAACAGAGTTAATGGGTATATGTATATACTGAGCGCATCTTCGGAGCACGTCGTTGGCAATGGCGGATAGGTGCTTCCTCATTGCGTCGCCCCCAGGCCACTCGCCTCCACGGCGTACGTACGTGCACTTAAAGGAAAAAAAAAAAAAAAAAAAAAAAAAAAAAAAGGCCTCTGGGGGTGGGGGGTTGTTCGATCGGTTCGTTGAGCTCGGAAGCCCTCCCATTTTAACGTGGCATGCGATCGACGTGTCCTCGTTCATGCGGCTACACGTGGCGAATAAGCTACACTTGTTCCTCGTCCGAGGCTCGACGCCCGCAACTCTGCAAGCAGACGCAGGAGCCAGGTGGCATGCGGAGGAGGAGGAGAGAGAGAGGGGGGGTGGTCAGGACTCAGGGCACCGATTAAGCATTTAAGCTACAGGCCAATTCAAACGCGGGCCCCACTAAGCCATGAAGGATGACGTGGAGCCAGAGGACAATCTTGTTATTCTAGGCCATCCTCGAGGGTAGAACCTAGAAAGCGACGAGAGAAGGAAAGAGCCACTCCGATTCCCCGGCGTCCTCGACGGCTGGCCCCGTCGCGTTTCGAAGCAAAAAAGCGCGGAAGGGAAGTGGGGGACTGGACTCGGCGATGCAGTCCACCTCCCCGCTCCTCAGCATTGTACAATTTTTTTTGTTTTTTTTTTGTTTTCCTTTCTTTTTCTGCTTTGTTCTTCTTTTTTTTTTTTTTTTTTATAAGCAAGTTCTAAGAAATCTTCTCGATCCCTTTATCCTTATGATTTTCTCGCATTTTTAACATTCTTCTTCTTATTATAATTATATCACTCTTCTCTGCTCTGATGCTTCTGTACACTTGAATATCTTCCGAATGAATTTTGTGGATTTTGTTTTCGGTGATCAAAATAGTTGGTTTTTTTTTTTTTTTTTTTTTTTTAAAAAAAAAAGAAGAAAGAAAACTAAGTGGAAACCCTAGCATTTTGTTTTCGGTGATCAACATAATGCAATACGAACGAAGTATGTGATCTCTTGTCATTTTTTCATCAATATGGATGGAGAAAGGTACAATAATTTAGTTCCACGGGAATGCCATGTAATAGGTTGTTTAAATTGACAAAACTATTTGAGAACTCATTTAAAGCATCGGTTAATACAATAATCTGAATCTGAGTATTTGTAGGAGTTCTACTTGAAATCTGCATTTATAGAATTTACTGTATTCATTAGTCTTCCGTGACATGCTCATTCTGACCCGGGAAGGGTTGATTAAACCTCTAGTAAATCTATATTGACAAAAGAAATCCTACTGCATGACCGAGTGGACTTGATTGATTCGAGTTTCAATTGTAAATTACTTTTTTTCCTCTGAGAAGCTGACCCGTCCAAGAAGATAAATGACCGAATTACTAGCATTGCAATTATGACTCGTATCATAGGAAGAAAAATGAAAAAAGAAAAAAAAAAAAAAAAAATCAAAGTGAAAGCACTGTAAGAGCCTGATAGAGGTGTGCTCCGTAGTAGTTGAAAATGGATTCTGCACTGTTTCCAAACAGTTAATTTGCAACAAGTGCCTAAATCTCACAGCGGTATATTTCCAGTAACACGATCAGCATGCTCAGGTGAGTTGCAGAGGTGTTTGGTTCTGCAATTATCAAAAAAATCTGCCCAGTGTGCTTCAAAACTCGTAAATCATTCTGTTTCCATTTTCGCTGTAAATTTTTCTAGATTTCTCATCTGCACTGCCGCTTATTGAAATTTCTACTTGATCGCAACTTTGTCAACAAAGCCCTCAGTCTCCTAAAGCCAGCCCCGGGCTTTAAAATTCCTATCCTCCCTTTGTTGTGACCATCTGAGCACCTCTTAATTTCCCCATCAGAGCACCACCCCCCATACGTGAACTGTCCATTCTTCCTTCGAAGGATCTCCCTATCTATCTTGTCGAGGACTGGGTCATTCTTCTTGAATTTCCTTGCAAATGCTGCGCTGCTTAGAATCATCCTCCTGTAGTCCTTCAATCCCAGGGTTAGAGGGTGCTGCTTTGGCGGGTTGTCCCACATGATATAATGGAGATCATGGTTCACCGTTGTGTTCTTATAGTAATTTGAGTTGCAAATTACTGTCTGAAAGTAGCCCTCTGGTGATGAGATGAAGTTGGTGTAATAGAGGAGAAGGGTCCTCGGTAGGTTGTCCCAGCCCAAAACACAGTATTCCGCAAACGATCTCGAAAGCACGGTCCAAGCAGAGCCTGAAAGCAATAGTTAAAATATAAGCTGACCTTGTAAAACAAATATATACTTGAGTCATTTGTGTATTGTTTTTCTTTTGGTATCAAAGTTCTTGTTGATTTGAGATAAGTAGATAAAATATTTCTTGCTCCGTTGTCTGTTTGCCAGTAGTGATTTGTACACTGCACTTAAAGCTAATATCTATCTGAACTGCCGACAGATTTACAAATCAATTCATTGTACAGTACACAAGCTTGCACACTTACTGGTAACTAGAAACTTGGGAGGTGCGCTAAACTGCTTTTAATATACTAAAACAGGTCCTAGATCAGAAGAGAACTGGGTGCATCCTTTGCACTAGTAAAGGCCATGGCGGGAGCAGAGAACTATCTTGGTAGAGCAAGCTTTATTAGTTAGTACGTGCCACAGCTAAAGTTTGGACAAGCAGAGGTAGATATTCACTGGGTTTTCTCTGTAGGCTACCTTCACTACCTTAATCTAATTTTCAGTATACTTGACGTTTGCTCCTCAGACGCTGTGAAATAGCTCAGATCAATATGCCAAAGTTTAGTTTTGTTCTTCTTTTTTTTTTTAGATTTGTTTGATTTGGTCATCTGCATTTATCTGAAACCTAATGTCCTTTCTTTAAGATGTGTTTGATTTGGTTACCTGCATTTATCTGAAATCTAATGTTCGACAGCAATACTTCACATCCCTCATGAATAATGTCTAATGAAATCTTAATTTTCATCAGAGTTAATATTAAACCAAAAACCTATATTTCAGTTTGTTGTCCTGCTAAATTGTTGAATTGAATTGCAAATATATTATCTACCAAGGATATAAGCGTTCATATGCCCTCAAGCACCTTAATATAGCATCAGCTTTTAGTCAACGATCGGAATTGTGTTTCACACAGACTCATAAAAATGCAGAAAAAAGTGTTTCAAACAGACTATCTTGTTTGAAATTCCTTTTTTCTTAGCTATTGTTGAGAAGTGTGTCTTGATTGGCTAGAAAACCCACATCGCAGTGTAAACTTAAGAGGCTGGTGTAAATGCTACTGTGTATCTGCCCCTTATTGTGCTTTGTAGGATTCAACGCTGATTCTCAGTAAGTTTTATTCTCGTTAACCTATTTACAGTCAGTGACTTCTCCCTGGCAGACCTAGAACTATTAGAAGCACATAGACTAAGACGGTAGTTCATCAGGGTTTATATAATAATATATTGAAAAACATTAGATGCATTGAGAGGGTATCCTCTTGCAGTATAACTAATATAAAACACTAAAGAGCAGTACTTATATGCTAATGTTTCTTTCAGAGTCTTAGTAGACATATATTAGTAAAAACTGACGAACCTCTCATAGCATAAAAACACTCTCTGCTAGCAAAAGGAACCTCAAAAAATTCCTGACATGTTGGAACTTGGGAGCTCATCCTCCCCGAGTATTAACCATGTATTTATAAATGTCTCATCTCGAAATGCGAGCATCGTGATTTATGTGGCATTTTTTAGGAGGAAGTTTAGATATCTATGAAAAATGGAAATTAATGTATGGTTTTCACTTGCAGACCTGTGTAGAGCTTGAAAGCAGTGGGCAGGCTCCTCTTCTGGGTAGTCCGCATGATCTCGGATTTGTTTAGAGTGTAGAGCGCGGGGTCTATGATGATTGGCCTCGCCCTTTTTCTTCTGAGAAACTAAGAATTCCAACCATTAGCAGCTGAATCAAAGTTTCCTCAAACCCTAAAACACTAAAAACAGTTGGAAGAAAAAAAATGAAAAAAAGGGCCTTGAACATGTCCTTACATTTTCCAACCCAAGTGGCTTGTGTGCTCTATGAAGCTGAGATCTCTAGGCAGGTTGGAGAAGGCCGTTATTAGATCTACACAAAATGGTTAGGAAGAAGATTACAGTGCGAGTGTGCAAATTAGGCAAGGTCGGTCATCCGGAGCTACTGAGTCTTACCATCTTGAGTGATCAACGGGTAGTCGGAGGCGCTGAGGTTTATGAACCAATCCCATTGGCACCTCCTGAGAAGGATGGAGATGCCATGGAGAGTGGTGGAGAGCATGCTGGGGCCCCTGTAGGTGACGAGGTTCGACTTGTGTACAATCCCAACGTTGCCTATTTGGGAAAATGTGGGGTGGTCGGAGACGAATTGGGAAAGGAGGTGCCGCTCCTCAGGCGTTGCCTCGAGGTCGAGGTGGAGAAGGTAGCAGTTGGCGGGGTGGTAGATTGCCATCAGGGTGCGCTTTAGTCTATTTACATCGCCTTTGGAGGCAGAGATGAGGTAGGCAAAGCTGACCGGGTATGGTTTTTTGGATTGCCCAGAAGAGTTGGAGTGGTTGCTAGATTGGAATATAGAGAAGGGCAGGACTGACGGAATAAAGAGGAGGGAGAGCAGGAATGTGGTGAAGATGAAGGAGATCATCAGTTCTTTGATGCCCATATTGGAGTGTGATTAGAAGGGAATTAAGTAGAATGAATTAGATGTAGGGGGAGATGGAAAAAGGGAACCAAATTAAGGAAGGTGGAATATGATTCTTGTGCTGGTGGAAAAAGAGTGGCTTACAGACTAGACATGGGGTTGATTGGGCTAGAGAACAGAGATGGTAAGTTGGCATTGAGTCAGGAAATTCTCCCGTTAAAAATGGCTGGCACAATGGTTATAGATTCTTGATTTCTTTTTAAGTTTCTTCTCCCTTCCCTCTGTGTGTGTGTGTGAGAGAGAGAGAGAGAGGTGGGGAGCGAGGTGCTCACTTCGTCGTGAGATCTCATAAGCTTCAGGCTGGATGACTCGTTAACTGCGGGCGGCGATGATGAAATAAGTAAAGTAATGGAACATAGAGAAATTTGTGTGCAGCTAGAGAGAGAGAGAGAGAGAGAGAGAGAGAGAGAGAGAGGGATCTCTTGGTAGGAAAAGAGTAGTTATCAGGAAGGGTAGTAGTTCAAGGTGATGGTGATTGGACTCTTCCTATGATGGCAATAAAAGCCAAGGGATAGAAAGATTAGATCTGGTTCCTTCCTTGGAAGGGAGGACTCCACCACATGGCAGGTCACGTTGCTTTGTTTTGGACGGTACATGAACCGTCCAACTACTAGACCTATTACATGCTTATTCTTATCCTGCCTCAAAGAGATCTAAAATTAGGAGCCCTCTTGTCCAATACAGTAGCCTATGCATTAGAACCATTTCTCAACTAGGCTTAATTTTGTCTGGGCAAGAGTAAAATATGGTAGAGTTCCAATTGCTCAACTAGGAACCATTTCTTTTACTTGGACCTTCGAGTTTTGATACATTTGTTAGTGCATTTAAGTATTAACAGTGCGTCCGTGTATTCGTATAGGATTATAATTACACACGTATATCCTATGCAATGCATAGACTCAAATCAATCAGAATGAACTCAACTGTAAACTTATCTCTACATTAAAGACTAGCATCTATTCCCACCATCCAAATCATTTAATCAATAATGGTCATGGAAAACTGATTTTCTTTCAGATTCAGAGTAGGAATCAACTTTCTTTTTAATATGTGGAATGTGGGAATTAACGAAGAAAAATCTTATTTGGGCTTTTCTCTACAGTAAAATGCTTTATTTCAGGCAACTCAACAGTGGCCCCAATGGCAAGTTGGGCCAGGTCTGTTTAGATTAGTTCCTTATCCAAAATTGGACTTTTGAAGGACTCATGTGGGGCCGTGTTTACGAGTCCACTCGGCCCATTAATCTGGACATCATTTGTGGGAGCCCAATAATGTCTTGAAAATTTTCGAGTTTGCCAATGTAGATGGGGCTGTAAAATTTGTATTGTCCTGAACCGGCCACGAGATTGATAAAATAAAATAAAATAAAATAAAATAGATACATGACCAATTGCTGCTTACTTGGTAGAGCCAATAGGTTAGGATAGGACAGGGAAGAGTAGTGGGGGTTTTGTAATAGGACCAACTACACAATCCCAACCAACTTTAATTGGCTGCGTTCGAGTCACGCCAAATTAAAGTTGAATAGATGGCGCTTGCTCCACGCATATAAGCATCAAATCTGCAGGACGAGAGAACTAACGGAAACGGACTGTTGTGTCTTTTGTCTTTTTTCCAGTTAAAGAGTAATGAAACAGAATAGCCACTTACATCCGAGCGCTTAATTCCTAATGTAAATAAATCCATATAAGTATATCCAAGCCATTATATTTTTATATTATTATTTCGCTTGTAAGTTTGTGTCCACGGTCCCGGAAGTAACTTTCCGTCCGGCTTCCTACCTGCATGCATGGGCAGAACTTTGAGGGAACTAATTATTAATCACCGTGTCCGTTTTCCTCATTAAAAAATTATTATTTTATTTTTTTTATAAACAAAAAAAAAAAAAAAAAAAAAAACACCACTACTTCCTCCTTTTCTCACATTTTTTACTGTATGCCGCGCGTGCTACATGGAGAGCCTCCGACGGTGAGATGGTGTGATGAGACGTCGAATCTTAAAGTAGCATCAACGGCGGCAGATTTGGTTGTCTCGAGGGCCGTAGTGAACAGTACTCCCCAGTAATATCTAGACCTTGTTTGTTTGTCGATCATATAACTTAAAATATACAACACGTACGTATTTCTACGTACACTATCCTTATTGATATAAGAATATTACAGGAAGATTAAAAAAAAATAAATAAAACTAAAAAAAACTTTTCCGGCTATTTAAAAAAAATAGAATTGTCTGATCTTAATTTCAGGGAGTAATTTAATTCTCATCATTAATTTCTAGGATGACGGCTTGCACAAGCGGCTAGTACTTATATATTTTTGCTCGTGGATGCTAATTGATGATTATTATATGTAAATACTATATATATGTGCCTATTAATGCTTAATTATATTATTATAATATATAACTAACCAAAGCATTCATCAATTAATGTTTGATTGTGTACATTAAGGCAATGTTTGGTTCGAGGATAAATTTCTGAGGTATAAATTTTTTTATACCTGCGATAGCTTGCTATTCCGGGATAAAGAAGTATAAAAGTTAAATTGCGTTTGGTTGAAAAGTTGGTATTCTCTGGAATAGCTAAAATTGTGTTTGGTTAAAATTATGGAATAGTGGAGGATAGTAAAAAAAGAAGGTATATATTTTTTCAAAATGCCAACTTTGCCCTTGTCTTTTTGTATTGAAAAATTAATTTTAAAAAATTATATTTAATTTGAAACAATTTAATTATAAGTAACAAATTATATCTTACATTAAAAAATAATAATTATTTTTTTATAGTATATTTTAGTAAATGCAAAATTCAAATTTTAGATAATTATAGATTGAAAAATAGTTCAAATTTTAGATAGTTATAGATTGAAAAATAGTTATCCCCTTCAAATTTTAGATAGTCAAATTTTAAATAGTAAATGCAAAATTTATTTTAGATAGTTATAAATTTTAGATAGTATATTTTAGTAAATGCAAAATTTCCATCCCCACCCCTATTCCACTATTCCAAGCATTCCATGGAATTAATCTTAACGGGTTATCCTAGAATAACCCGTTAAGAAGGGGATAAAATTTTTTTTTATCCCCTATCTTTTTTTAATGATGTTTGACAAGAATAGGGGGATAAAGGGGGTTATTCCCCCTTTATCCCCCAACCAAACACTGCCTAAGTGTTGATTAGTAAAAAGGGATAGCGGAAGAGAAGGGACGCACGGCGACTGACAAGAGTGCCCGGCCCGGAATGGAAGAAGGAACATGTGAGCCACAACCCACAACCAGCAAACTGTCCCGGCACGGGCCGTGTACCATTCCCCTGTGCACGTACGGTGTTCATGCATGATTCCTCCGTCCCTTGATATATATATATTTTTTTTATAATTATTATTATCTCTACGCATGCTTAAATCACCGTCATCTGCATGCATGAGGATAATGCAGCGACTGGTATTAGGAGACGCAAGGAATAATATCCGAAACCGGAAAAAACATGGGCTAATACATGATACTACAAGGACAAAGTTACTACTTTTATATATATATATATATATATATATATAGAGAGAGAGAGAGAGAGAGAGAGAGAGAGAGAGAGAGAGGCTGGAATGCTATTAATAGTACCAAGTTACTGATACTATTAAGTTTTTAATACTTAGATTAAAAGATATGTGGTTGAGATGATAGTGGACCCCTTGAATTTAATGAATGGTTGAAAAAATAGTAAAATTTAACGGATGAAAATAATAAAAATGATTGATCTAAGAGTAAAAAATTTGATAGCACAAAATACTTGATGCTATCGATAGCATAGTAGCCGAACTATATATATATATATATATATATATAGAGAGAGAGAGAGAGAGAGAGAGAGAAAGAAAAGATCTATATCTTATATTCACTCATTTAAAAATTTATTTATTATTAAAATTTTAATATTTAAAAAATGAGTGATCAAATTGAATTAGTAAGTAAATATTAGTAAATTTTAGCATTTATTCTATTGATTCAGTTGATCATTGTAAAAGAAAAAAAAATGTTCAATAGGGTCAATTTAGCAATAAAGTTTTATTAACCGACCTGAATCAAACTATAATTAGATAGTAAATAAAGTTCGCGTTGGGTATATTGTGAGTAAAAAAATAAAAAGAATTATTAAAATAATAAAAAAAATTATGTTATTAATTAATATACAACTTACAGTACACGAATGTAAATGTCATGTGTGCTTATTAATTAAAATAGTATCTTGAGACGTACGTCGAATGCTTTTCACAAAGGGTTACTGGCTATATATTTTTCGTATTTACCGCAGTTTGTCTACACGTTGCAGCGCCCCCGACGAACTGGCTCCCTTCCCGAAGGCCAAAACTTATCAAAGCTACTAGCTCTTTCGCTTCGTGTATATATAAACAGCATATATAGAATTCCGAGAGCCCTAACTACCGGAAAGGCCTAAATAACGATAAGCAGCATTCGATCCCTCAAGTAGCGAGCTAGATAGCCATCGATCGCCTCACCTCACCTCACCTCACGTACGCATACGCATAGTATATAGTGTAATAAATTATTTTCTTTAATTTCCTTATCGCGCGTGTTGTTCTCTCTCTCTCTCTCTCTCTCTCTCTCTCTCTCTCTCTCTCTCTCTCTCTCTCTCTCTCTCTCTATATATATATATATATATATATATATATTTCCTTTCTTGACTCCATGCATCACTTCCATTTCTCGATCCCTCATTGATTTATCTTAGCTAGCTAGCTAGCTAGTGGCAAGTAAAGAAATGGGGAAGAGATAGCTACGTGCTTAATTAATCACTTCCGTTCGAGCATATATATATATATATAGAGAGAGAGAGAGAGAGAGAGAGAGAGAGAGAGAGAGAGAGTCTGAGAGATGGCTCTGGCGTTCTCGAGCAGGTCGAAGACATTTATAAACACGACCTTCCTTCTGCTGCTGTGCTTCTTCTTGACGAGCCACATACGGTCTCCGTCGCCTTCGTTCAAAGTCGCGGCGGCCGCACCGAGAAGAGGAGACGGCGGCTGCGTGGGTCTGCAGAGGCTGGAGGACCACCGGTCCAAGTGCGCGTACCTGAAGGCTCACACGCCGTGCGTGTCCCAGGGCTACGTCGACTACCTCCGCGTCTTCTACTGCGACTGCGGGAGGCTCCCCCAGCTGGGCTACGCGCTCTTGGCCCTCTGGCTCCTCGTGCTGTTCTACCTCCTGGGCACCACCGCCTCGTACTACTTCTGCTCCTCCGTAGAGAGCCTCTCGAGGGAGCTGAGACTGCCTCCGACCATAGCAGGGGTCACGCTCCTGTCCCTGGGGAACGGCTCGCCCGACGTGCTGGCCAGTGTCGTGTCGTTTCGGTCGGGCTCGGGCGAGGTAGGCCTCAGCAGTGTCCTCGGCGGTGCCTTCTTCGTCTCCTGCGTCGTTGTCGGAATCATCAGCATCTGCGCGGAGGGGCCCCACGACTCGGCGCGCATAGACCGGTCGTGCTTCGTGCGCGACGTCTGCTTCTTCGTCGTCGTGCTCTCCTCCCTCCTCACCATCCTTCTCGTCGGCCGCATCAATGTCTGGGGCGCCGTCGCCTTCGCTTCCCTCTACTTCGTCTACGTCTTTATTGTCTCGGCAACTCACTTCTGCCGCGGGAAACGCCACCTGCAGCTCGTCGTGCCCATCCTCGAAGATCGCGTCCGCCAGGATCAGCTCGACGAGCCGGCTGCGCCGGCCCTGCAGGTCGCGTCCAAAGACGGTCGGCAGGCCGATTCCGCCGAGAGCAGAAGCCGGCCGACTACAGCGGACAGCGCGTCGGCGCCGTCGGCGGCATTGTCCGTATTAATGAAGCCGCTAATCGGGTGGGTCGTGTACCTGATCGACATGCCGCTGTACCTGCCGCGGCGGCTGACGATACCGGATGTGTCCCAGGAGCGGTGGTGCAGGCCCTTCGCCGTGGCTTCGGCCGCGCTGGCCCCGCTTCTGGTGGCGGCGTTGTGGAACTCAAAGCGCGCGGGGCCGACCGGGCCCGCCAGGGGAGAGGGCGCGGCAATATTGGGGTACCTGTACGCCGTGCTGGCGGGCTTGGTGCTGGGGATCGTGGCCCTCCGCACGACGGAGAAGTCGGGCCCGCCGAAGAAGGCGCTGCTGCCGTGGCTGGCGGGGGGGTTTCTGATGAGCGTGCTGTGGACCTACGTGATAGCGGAGGAGCTGGTGGGGCTTCTGGTGTCGCTGGGGTACATCTTCGGCATCAGCCCGGCGATACTGGGGCTCACGGTGCTGGCGTGGGGGAACTCCATCGGCGACCTCATCGCCAACGTGGCCATGGCCGTCAGCAGTTGCCGGGACGGGGCCCAGATCGCCATTTCCGGGTGCTACGCGGGGCCCATATTCAACACGCTGGCCGGGCTCGGGCTGTCGCTGTTGGTGTCGGCGTGGGCGGTGCACCCGGCCTCCTTCGTCATCCCGGTGGGCCCGGCGGTGTTCGAGATCGTGGCCTTCATGATCGCTGGGCTGCTGTGGGCTCTGCTGATTCTGCCCAGGAACGGCATGAAACCGGATCGGCTATTAGGCATCGGCCTCTTGGCTATCTATCTTTGTTTTCTCTCCTTGCGTCTTTCTCAGAGTCTAGGGTTCATTATTCATGTGCAGCCCCCCGCCGCCGCCGCCGCCGCCGCAGCAGCAGCAGCAGCAGCAGTTTAACAGTACTGAAATCTACTGATCATTCAACCATGCATCAACTACTTACTTTCTTCCTCATTGATCTCCTTTCTTTACTAGCTAGTAGCTTGACTATATAATTAATTCTAGCTCTTCTAATTGTGATTCAAGCACATAGTTAGCTAGCTAGATTTTATTTTTATTTATTTTTATTTTTGTTTTCTTTTTTGTTTGTGTGTGCATGCGTGTGTGTGATTGAGAGGAGATTTTACTGCGGGACTTTAGTTGACATATGTATTAATAGATGCTTGTAATTGACCCTTCCAATTAATTAACCTGCATGCTCTTTCGAATCGGATTTTCTAGCTAATACTTCCAATTGAACAGTAGCAAGATGCTTGGGCTTCTTCTTCTTCTTCTTCTGCCTCTTCTTCTTTCTGTCCTCTAGCTCTCAATTGCTGGAGCTTTGCATAAGTAGCGCACGAGGAAGAATTTGATTATGTCCTATCAGAGTGATATGACGGTCTAATGTGCTTTGATATAGATTAGCCTGCACGCAGTTGTACCAATCAAACTTAATTAATATATATGTAACAAGATATACATAATTAATGGGAACTCTTTTAACTCGAACAAATTCGATATCATGATATGTAGTCAAATGATCTTACAGTCAAAGAAACTTCAAAATGGTCAAAATCTAGTCAAACTAGTGAGCGAAGAGTAATTAACTAATTAACCACCCTAGCTAGTACATCAATAAAAATCACTGTATGTAGATAGTAAACTCTGCTTTGTTAATAGAATGAACGTTGTTAAAACTACCGACTTAACTGACACTATAGATTTATTTAGTAAATTTAGTTATTATTTGCCTACTAAATTATACCATACTCAGTTTAATTTGCACCCCTTGCTGAATACATCGGTCTAGCCTTGCACGATTCTGCCCAACGACGGAGCGAAGGATGTAAGCACTACTGGATGATGGAGACAGTGTATTTTACTTTAGTGTTTATTTTATTATATATAGCCATGTGGTGTCTGCTGCATGCATGCAGCCATGCAGGAACATGTAGGAAAAGTGCACGCAGTACCCCTGCAATCTGCGTTGCTCACTTGTCTGTGAGCCTGATTGCATGCCTTGTGTCCACTGAGGATTGATTGCGATTCGACCAAGGAGCTTGCATGATGAAATTAAGATCGAGTGGACAATTTAATGTAGTTTTCATGTATATATGGTTTAATATGCAAGTAATGCTACATGTACACCTCTAAAGGAGGTTTACATTCTATATCCATCAATTTAAAGATGGTAGGTCACTTTATAAATTATGAAGTGACCTCTCATCACACTCCATCAATTGGATGAGTGGGGTGTGTGATGTACATCCCACGAGCGGTGTACATTTAGCATTTTTCTTAACATACACGTACATACAATTTTTTTTGTGCTCTAGGCCGATGGGTGCGTCATCCTACGTACTTTGGCAGCTTCTCGGAATCAACACAGCGACTGGGTATAGATTGGCATTTTTGACAGTTCTTTTGTAAATTCAACTGAAGAGAAAAAATGATAAAGTAAAAAAACACAAATTTAAGCTCTACTCTTTCTCTCTCTCTCTCTCTCTCTCTCTCTATATATATATATATATATATATATATATATATATATATATATATATATATATATATATATATATATATAGTAGAGCTTATATGCTTTTAAAAGCACTAATTCATCTATGCTTGTGAATTTTTATCATTGGATTTGCATTGAGATTTGTGCTTTTGTAAAGTCAACTAAAGAGAGAGAAAGAAAAAGTAAATAGTACAAATCTTAATACAAATTCAATAGTAAAAAATTTACAAGTATATTTTTGCTTGTGCTTTGAAAACATATAAACTCTACTATATATATATATATATATATATATATATATATATAACACACAAATCTAAGCTCTACTTACTTACACTCTCTCTCTCTCTCTCTCTCTCTCTCTCTCTCTCTCTCTCTCTATATATATATATATATATAGGGCTTTGCTAGGTGTACACCCCATAAGAGATGTACATCTTATATCCCACCCCATTATGGGATGGGACTTTTTTTATTGGTCACTTCGATGTGACAAGTGAAAGTATAGGATGTACACCCCTCATGGGGTGTACACTTATATATACCCATATATATATATATATATATATATATATATATATATATATATATATATATATATATATATATATATATATATATATATATAAAATTATCCTACAACATTAATTCTAGCTCAAAATATCATGTTTTCTCCGCTGGTCTTTTTTAAAAAAAAAAAACTAAAAAACAATTATTGGATTAAAAATTGTAATAGACTCAGTTTTTTTTTTTTTTTTCCTCAATATAATACTCTCATCAATCTTTAATTAATCAAAAGCGGTATTTATGAAAACGTTCCAAAATTTGTGGGTGGTGGCGAGAAGAGGCCGAGGACAAAAAGGGCACGCATTCGATGCAGGGCAGTGGACGTGACAAAGCCTGCATCTTTGTCTCGGGCAGTGGCCCCCGCCGTTCATGTGAGCCGGTTTCCTCGGGCCGTAAGTAACGCTTCGCGATGTATACGCTCCTACTGCCGGACCAGTAAACACCCTTGTTATCTGATCTATTAACGAATGCTGAGTGTGCGCGCGCGCGCGCGCGCATGGAATGTGGGTTGGGATTTCGTTGGACGGATCTCGACCAAAATCACGGGGAGATTTGGTCTGATACGCACCCGGCCCGACTGCTCCAGTACTGTATCATTCTTTCCTTAATTCACCGGTGATCAGTCAGCCTCTAGCTACCTCCCTGTAATTTGCAGACTGCTTACATTTTAGTTTGATTTGGGGCATGCATGCCCTCCCTACTGACGTGATGTCGTTTGGTTAAGAAAAATTTATATATATAATAAAAACTGTCTTATACATCAGGGGAAAGTAATAAAATAAGTGGTAGGAAGAAAACAATGAAAATGGATATGAAATATCAATCGTTGCGGAAATAATTAAGAGTGGGGGCCAGGGCTGGGGTATACGGAAGAGTGAAGATCGGAGGATGCTTCGTTTGTTTGTTCTCCGTAAAGCGATATGGGGCCGTTGGAGGCCCATCGCGCAGGGAGAAGCTCGAGTAGATAATCCACAAACTTAATTAGCATGTATTAACCAAAGTGTATGCTATAAAGCCTAAAGGTGTGCTCGACAACATCCACAATCACTCTTAGATATCATTGATTTATCGACATTATAATATTATATATAATAAAATTAAATTGGTTTATACAAACACGTTGAAAACGTAACGTTTGATTTCTGATATATCAACAACACGCAGAAATAATTTTTTAAGAACATAAAAGTAGATATTTTTCTTAAGTAAATTTCTAACTATTGAAAGTCCAGGCCATACATGGTAAAGCACTCATTTGAGAACAAGAGTCAAATGTCTTTATGAATCATTTCTGATATCCATATTTTTAATCTGAAAAGAAATGGTTACAGCTAGTTTAGGACAGTAAAAAATAAAGATAAGAAGACAAAAAAATTACATATGCATACGTGTACATATTAATGTCGATCGCGGCGAGAGCACAAGGACAAATTATCCAAAGATATAGTGACAATAACAGTGTTTTGAACAGTGTGGCCTGGAACTGTGTTGTAGCAGAGCCCGCGAGATCAGCCTGAGGTCTGAGGTCTAATCAACCAGTAGCCAACCCATGCCCATTAATTGTGGGCCCGCCATTCTAAACAAATTAAAATCCTTCAAAATGGGTTACAAGCAAAAAAGCCTATGGGCGTATATTTTTGAGATAGAGGAATATCTATTTGGCCCAGTTTTTTTTTTTGAAGCATTTTCTGGCCTGTTGCCAAATAGGTGCCTTTTGTGGGCTGGGCCAGTGAGAGTCGGTGCACTTGCTACAAGCTGACGATCTCTACAAAGCACTTTTTGCACTTTAATTCTTTCCTCCAAAAAACAAACAAACAAACACACACACACACACACACAAGCACTCGCAAACTCTTAAAAAGAGAGGGTTAAGCATTTGTGTCTTTGGAAGATACGCGTTTCTTTTTTTGATTGGTGAACCGTAAAGTTTTCTGCCGATTTCCTCACATAGAATTAATAGGGGAGACAATTTGGCGTTAGATTGAGACGCTACTGAAAGATACACATAACAACAGCTGAGGAGTTAGGAGTTAGGACCACCGAAGGCGACGGATCACGGGTCCTATTAATCTTCAGTTGGCTAACTTCTTCGATGAGTAAGATCCCACTATTCCTAGTTAATTCGCACGAGGTTTAGTGATTAACATTTGAACCAAAGATGACCGAGATATAAATATAGATCCATATTGCGGGGACAAGCAAGATATCCGACAGAAGGATTGCCGAAATAATCAAAATATTATTCTCTACCAATAATTATTATAATTATTAGTACAGTAACCCGCGCGATATAACGAATAGATATTTTTAAATTAAATTTTTATATAATATTTTTTAATAATTAATACTGTAACAAAAATATTAAGCATATATTATTTTTAAATTTATAATTAATTAAAATAGTTTAGTGATCGTATTTTGTGACTGTTGGTGTAAAAAGTTGAAAGGATAAGAGGCAAATATATATATATATATATATATATATATATATATATATATATATATATATATATATATATATATAATAGAGCATTATAAAAAAATTAAGATATTGACTTTTAATTAATTTCTTACATGAGCTTCTAAAAATTTGAAAGGATAAGAAACAATAAAATAAAATAAAATAGAGCATTATAAGAAAAAAAGATATTGACTTTTAATTTCGTACATAAGCTTGTTTTTTTTTTAAAAAAAAAAAATAAAAGAAGTAGAAGAAGTAATCAGTACTATTAATCCTTTTATAAAATAAAAGATAGTAATCCTTCAATAAATTTAAAACTACTTATAAGCCTATTAAACATAAACTTCAAATATTATAAAAATTTAGATTTGTGATAGGCTTGCTTTAAAAATCTTCACTTTTCTTTTTCAGCAGATTCAAAAGTCTCGATTAAACTACAAAACAAAATAGACATGCAAGTTAATTTTTCTTTATTTCAAATCACACAAAATATATACTGAAATATTTAAACATAATTATTATCTGCGCGCTATACTTTTTCTCCGTAATTATTTCAAAACTTCTACCGACTTGGACTGAGAATTTCTTGTGAACATAAATTTTCGAAGTGGGAATACAAAAGAATATAAATAAATAATTTTTTTTTTTGGATGAAACAATTAAAATTACTATCTACTTTGTTTTAAAAAATTATTCCAATTATTACCTGAGTATTTTTTTTTTTATTGCTTTACCGTTTCCTCCACCTTGTTACGAGAGTTTTTCATTTTCATAATTTACAAATCGGTACATACAAAAAAAAAAAAAAAAAAAGAAAAAAAAGAAAAGCCAAATTAAAATTGTTGAAGATGTTTAAAATATCATGTAAAGTAAAAGAGTATTAAACAAAAATTTTTATGTTGACCGAACTATATTACTTGTAGATATTTTGTCTAATATATTATTTTGTATTTCTTCAGAACTCGCCGGTGCATCATCTGCTGATTTTTTTTTTTCTTTTTTTTTTTTTTTTTTTTTTTGTGACGTTTTTTTACTGTAGCATATATATATATATATATATATTATACGGTTGTAAAAACATTAATTTTTATTTTTATTTTTTAAATAAAACTTATCTTATATTTTAAAAACTAATTGTGCTTTTTTAAAAAAAAAAATTAAGCAAAAAAAAAAGACACCTATAGACAATAGCATAACAGATTTTTTTTTTTTTTTTTTTTTTTTCAATAAACTATAAAATTATGCAAGTTAAACTATAATTAAAATATTCAAGTTAAACTACATATAATTAAAATATTCAAGTTAAACTATAAAATTATGCAATTAGAATTTATCATGCTAATCTTGAAATATTTTAAGTTATGATTTCAAACAAACAACAAGTTTATAAGATAAAATTATATGAAATATAATTTTAAGATGGATCTGCACTTGTTAGATTATTAATCACAATCAAACAGGAGATTACACCTTAGATTATCAGAAAAAATTTATACAGAATTTGATTTTGATTAATATCGAACTAATCTAGTTATAAAATAAAATTTGATTTACAGATAACCGCAAATAACCCAAAATTTTTAATGGATCTGGAAGCGTGCGTAGTACTGCCCTAAGGTGTATTCCCGTCCTTACGTGCGGGATTAACCGATAACACCATCCCAATGTACAACCGAAATTCTTCCTCCTGCGAACACGATCGTGACGGAGGTTGACGAAGATTTTTTCAACACCCAATTGAGAAAAAGATGAAAGTATAAAAATAATATGATTTCTCTGTTTCTTTCTTTTTTTTCTTACTCTGTTAGAAAAGAGGAAGAATATCTTTTATATATATATATATATATATATATATATATATATATATATATATAAGAGGAAAACGAACGTTGGGAATAGCAACGTTCCAGAAACAACGTTTCATCCCGGTTAGGCGCAAGAAACAAAAACCGCATTTCTTCTGTTAGATTTCTTTCGCGCCAAAAAAGAATAAATAATTAAATAATTAAATAAAATTAATAACTAATAATAAAAAAATAAATAAATAATAAAAATTTTGAATTTTACTCCGAGACTCCACCAATTTAATAATGAAGTGTATTTTAAGAGTCACTTTAAGTGATCACTCACAATACCCCACTGATCTAAAGGATGAGATATGAGATGTACACCCTATCAGAAATGTACAAATAGGATTTTTCTATATTAATATGCATGTATGGCAACTCACATAAGGAGCATGTTGTAATTTTGGACAGCTCACAGCTGCTGGGGACTTGAATTTGCATCCCAGAATAGTGGGCATAGACGAATAATTGAGGCCCTTCAATTCACGTCCATCGAAATTCTTGCATCTCTGTTTCTTTCGTGCTACAATCCATCTACTCGTCCTACGTTTGTTTCCCTGCATTATTCCGCAGGGAAGTGTCCGATCATGGGCACGTGGACAAATTATTGTCCGTCCACAGTCGATACATTGTCATATACCGAATCGTCCAGTGCAAAAATTTTAAACCTTTGACTAAAATCTCACACCCCACCGCCCTATCTCTCACTCTCACTGATAGATATGAAGAGCCGATAATATATATATATATATATATATATAATATCATATAAATTACTATTAATAAAATAATAGAAGTGATTAGATAAAATCTGTGAGTGAGACATGTAGATACACAGTTATAAAAACAAGATTCCTTCTTCACGTGCAAGTGCTCCGATTCATGCTCGCTATGCAAGTTTAGAAAAAATCTCTACTCTTTTTTTTTTTCTAACCAATATAAATAAATATGAAGAAGTATATAAATAATTTTTACATATGATTAGTATTCGATATATATGGAACTAAACATTGTATATTGAGAAATAAGATAATGGTTTCGAGATAAAGTCCATTGTTATTGGACCATTCAGAAAATTTAAAGACAAAAAAAAATAAAAAAAAAAAATTAAAATTAATTAAAAACTTAAATAAATTCTAACAATACTGTACATTCACCATCATCGAGCAGCAGGTTCGGAAGGACGAAAAAAAAGAAGAAAAAAAAGAAAAGAAAGAAGGAACGGCGAGTTTATTACTTGTACAACAAGAGGCATTGATTGGACCGTCCGGGCGAGATTAATGGTAGTAGATTATTAATAGATGGACTGAAGAATCCGGATGGATAAAAAGCAGGAGTATATGGACAGAAGACCGTAGCCCAAGCTTCTATGGATCGTCATCCCTCGTCTGGGCAGCATGACTAGAGCCCACAGGAGGCCGCCCATGAGAAATCCGACGGTCTGATACAGGGTGGGGTCGTCGGTGACGAGCAAGGGCGAGGGATGGGCGGCCCAAGAGGACAGTAAGAGGGAGAGGCCGAGGCCGACGAGGGTGTTGAAAATGGGCCCACCGTAGCATCCGGACATCGCCGCCTGGGCCCCAGCGGGCCCGCCCTTGAGCGCCACCGCGGCGTTGGCGATCAGGTCCCCCAGCGAGTTGCCCCAGGCGAGGACGGTGAGGCCCAGCACCGAGCTGCTCACCTCCAGCACGACCCCGAGGGAGACCAAGAGGGACACCAGCTCCTCGGCAATGATGTACGCCCACACCACGCTCATCAGGAAACCACCCGCCAGCCAGGGGAATAATAACAAGTCCCCAGCCGGCGGACCCTCCGTCCTAGTCTTTGCCAAAGCAGCAGCGCCCAGCGCCGTCCCTACTAGCCCCCCAATAACGTGCACGATCAGGAAGCTCTCTTTGTCCCCGGGTCCCACGCCCACTCCCACGCCCTCTCTCTTAGAGTTCCAGAGCGCCGCCAAGAGCGTCGGCGCCAGCGCCACCGAAATAACCGCGAACGGCTTGGACCATCTCTCCTCGGATGCGTCCGGGATGGTCAGCCGCCTCGGAAGGTACAGAGGCAGCTCTAGAATGCAGAGGACCCTGCCGATGGCGCGCTTGCTCCGTGCCGACCAAAGCGACTCAAAACACCCCTTGGAGCTGCAGGTAGGCTTCTTCGGCTTCGGCTTCGGCTCGTCCCTCCATTCGCCTCCCCTCGTCGCCAGAAGAAGAGGGGCTGACTCCAATCCGCCAAACTCCGCAGCATCCGCCGGCAGCGCAGGAGACCCGTCGCCGATGCCGATGCCCATCTCCTCTACATCTTTCCTCCTGCAGAGATGCGTGATCGACACTAGGAACACGTAGACCGGGTAAAGGGAGGTGAACGCCACCGCGCACCACAAATTTATCTTTCCAACGACGAAGATTATTAGCAGGACCGAAAGCACAAGGAGGAAGAAGCAGACGTCCCTTACGAAGCTGGTCTTATCGATCGTGATCTCGCGAGGACCGAGACAGATGCTTATGATTCCGACGACCACGGACGACACGAAGAACGCACCGCCTAAAACGCTGTTGAGGCCCACGCCGGTAGTGCCGTTTCCGACGAAGGAGACGATGGTAGAGAAGGCATCGGGGGCACCATTGCCCATAGAGAGGAGGGTTACACCGGCGATGGCGGGGGAGAGCTTAAGGAGTCTCGACAGGCCCTCCAAGCTTGAGCAGAAATAGGTCGCAGCTGTGTTGCCCAGGAGATAGAAGAGTAAAAGAAGCCACAGGATCAGGATAGTGTATCCGAGGATCGGATGCTCGCCGCAGACACAGTAGAAGAGGTGGAGATAGTTTATGTATCCTTCGGGACGGCATCGGGCTTCTGAATTCAAGTAGCCGCACTTCCCATTATAGCTTTCGAACCCATAGATGCCGCTGCAGTCGCTGCCGGAATCAACATCAGGCGTAATCGGGCTGCTTTTGATGATCTGCTTCGTAGGATAGGAAGCACCACCAAACCGGGTCGAGATATAAAAGAGAGCCAACAGCAGGAATGATATACTCAGGAAGGAATGCAGCACCTTTTCTAGTGCTGCCATCGTTGTTGTGCCGCCCATGAAGGTTTAAGCACGCGTCCGATGGAAGAACAAGCACCGAGCCATGGTGGAAGGAGAATTTGTCAGATCTACTACGCCCTCGCGTATGATGCGGGTGCGGTTAGAAATGCTTTGATAAGAGCCCGGGAGTGAGAACACATAGACGCATTTAAGACGTGGGCAGCAGAATAGTTAAAGGCCATACAGTGGGGGTGGATAGATGAAACACAACTGCTGAAGCCTCACATCAAGATAAGGTTGATGTCGATGGTGCCTACTCCCCGAGTTAGTAGGACAGGAACAAGTGCTTTTTGGGGGGTCCCTCTCCCCCTTCATGCTGTTGCCTTCCCTTCATACTTCATAGCGAAATCCCCCTTGGAGTAATTCCATGCTTTCACAGAAAATAAGGTTTACAGAATCAAGGTTGATACCCCATGGCTCTGCTTCTAAAAATGTAACACCCAGTGCGAATCAAGGGAGAGATAAGCCAACAACACATATCTAATATAATAATAGGGATGATTATGCAATAACAGGCGGCAGTTTAGACCTAGAAGAACAGTCTTTTTTTTTTTTTTTTTTTTTTTTTTTCTTCAGTTTGTGAGAGCTAGCTGTCTCATGTTGTTGCTTAATTCACTTTTGTTTTGAATGAAATGATAGCCTGCTTTATTTTTTTTAAAAAAAAAAAAAAGAAAAAAAGAAAAAAGAGAGAGAGAGAGAGAGGTAAATTTGTCAAAATCAGCAAAGATAAACAGCAAGTAAAAAGTACCCATCAGATCTAATGTACATAAATCATATCAGGAGCTAGATTGGGCAAAATGACAAAATATTATTTATGATGAAGAAGACTTACCAATCATGCTTATCCAAGATAGGCAGAGCAATTTTCAACTCACTGATCACATTATAAGACGTAGGAACTGCGACACCATCAATAATTTAGCAATCGACAAGAAGCCAATGGGCGACGCTTGAAGGCATGCGTGTTTACAGTAACCGAATCATTTAATTAATCGAGTTTAGGTCGTCATGCCTATGGGTGTGGGTAGTTACAAACATCAGAGTTCACTATTTTATGAAAGCATGGCCGGAGTAGGATTGAAGATTCAATCTGCCACGAAACTTACAGGAGATGGAGCAGCACAACAAACAGTGAATTGCCTCACCTGATGGTTTACCTGCGCATGATGTGCGACGGCCACCTTTCACTCAATTTGTGTTGAATCCTACCAGGGGAGGCTCCATCTCCCCCATTGATACGACGAGAATGGGCCTGTTGGCGTAGGTGGATATGCTATAGTATGCACGATGATAAGCTAAGCTATTATTCATCATGTTATTTGGACCTGGTAAAAGTAACTATTTATCTCTGCATCATAGCAGAGATCCTCCAACTAAAATAGAAAAGTTACCAATTTATAGCAATCAACGATTGAATTTCTTTTTTTTTTTGTACGCTCAAGTAAAATTTACCTCTAACACTCGTTTAGGATTTGGTGACAAAGACTTGCAAATTAAAGCATGCCGCATCAGCTTCTTGTTGCTGTTCACTGTAGGACTTGATTAAAGTTTATAGGTGTCTCAATTATTTATGATGTTGTTTTTAATTCAGCCCGAAATTCAGGCTATTAACTACAGCCTGAAGTGTACAGTCCATTTTTTTAAGTCGAGGATCAATGGCTAATGCGGCAATTTTCCGAGATCAAGCGTTTAAATTGTAAATTTTGACAAATTACTTCACAACTGCAGCCAAAATGGAGGCGTCATCCCCTACTAGTTCTTTAGCTTTTCTTGATGCTGAAGAGCCATTCTGCTGTTCATAATTTGAGGACAAAATGTAGCCACGACAAACCTTGCCATTTCAAAAGCTCTCAAATCTCATGTGCTAGCTATTGATTGTTTTGGCTGCATGAATGATGAGGTCGACATCTTATTTCTACACAACCATTTGTCTCCATAAACCTTGACTTGACCTTATTTAATTTTAAATTTAAATTCAAAATATTTTGATAGGCTCAAAACACTAGTTTGGGCTATAAAAAAAAAATATAAGGACGACGGAATTCAAATTAAAGACATTTAGCTCTGATTTCATATTAAAATAATACAAATTAATCTTCAAAGCTTAAACTATTATTTATATTTATACGCGCACAGGAAGGGCTATCAACTAAATAAATTGGTGATCGGCGTTATTATGCACTCCTAAATTTCAACGATATCGATGTCTTCTCCCGTAGGCATTGAGTTAAAAAAATATATTATTTGTACACTTTTTTAAAATATCTATCTCACCCCTTATCTATTCAATTAGTAAGGATGAGTGAAGGATCATTTTACAAATTGTGAAGTGATTTGCCAAAAATATCTTATTCATCCATGATAACATAAAGATATAGAATATATATATATATATATATTTAAAGTGTATAAGTTGTTTTGGTCGCCCTCAGAGAGAATTTTCTTTAAAACTATTTATTTATTTTGAATAAAGTCCTTGGAGCGATACCCGGAGTCCAGGTAGTTCTACTTGCAACCGTTGCTATCCTCCGACGCTAGCTGGGTGTTTATTACTGGTCTGGCGGTGAGTGGCGGGCCAGTTCTTCTTCTTTGGTCCCACGTGGTGATGTAGGGGCTTTTAGTACTTGCCAGCTTTTCTGGAACTCCTTTCCTTTTATCCTGGACTGCTGCTCCCCAACTCGTCCCTTGCAATAGTGCTGGGTTTGGACCGTTATGCAGTAAATCTCTTCTATTTTCGCAAGAAGCGAACCACGCTACGTTAGAGGTGAGCGTAATTCTCCTATTGGGGGAAAAAAAGAACAGAAACAAACACCCGCGATCGAACGCGAAAACCGGCCCGTTCGCTCCTATTATTTCTGTGTCTCAGATCACGCTCGCCCGGATACGTTGGATCAGTCCAGGCCTTCGAAACAGAAAGGTCGGGAAATGTTGGGCTGGACCCTATCTTTTTTCTGATTGATTTGAACCGCCCCAAAATTTTGATGCTTACTTCGGCCCGACAATATCTGTAGATTTTTTTTTGGGCCTGACCAGATCCAAGCCTTCCTTAAAAATAAAAAGGTCAGGCCCACCAGTCAAAGTCAGGTAATCCTCTCTTGCGTAGGTTAAATTATGTTATTACACTTTCTTTCTTCCTAATAGATTATGTCTTTCTATTTTTCTCTTCTCTTTGGTCAATGCTTTCTTGAATAGGGTAAACTATTGACAAATGACTAAAGAAATTAATCATTTCTGGAGTTTCCGGTGGATATATATATATATATATATTATTTTTTATTTTTCAGAATAAAAATTAGAACATGCCAACTTGGTGGTAGCTCGAAGAATTTGAAAATGATAGTCCGTTCCACTCTACGAATTTAAAAACTTTTTTAGTCATAGAATGGAATGTGAAGGAATGTAGCCAAGCTTTATATGATATTAATTGAATAATAATAATTACTTGATTTACCTTTCCGTAGACGCTCGATCTTACGCTAACATCGGGAGAAATGAATAATGAATATTTATGTGCTCCTCCCAGATTTACCAACCGCATTAACTTCCGTGCTCGAGCACATGAATTAATGCACGTACTATTTTTAAATAGTTTTTTTTTTAAAAAAAAAAAAGTTTTTTTTGGCTATCACACGGTGGAGCTGCTGATGTATATTGGGCTAATCATTGGTGGAGGAGTCGAACGAAGCTTGACTCTGGGCCATCGGAAAAGAAAAGGCCAAGAAAGCAAGGGAGATTCTGAGAGGAGATGTAAATAAAGCAGAAGTAGGTGGGGCGGGGCCCACAAAGTGTGCGCAGTGGACGTCACTTTTCCGGGTCGTTTAGGTAAAATCTAATGCGGACTCAATACGTGGCATCTGATGAGAGGATCTCCATGTGAGTTGGCGCATTACCACGCACCGAGCCGAACAGCTGATCTGGTTTCGGTCGCAGGTGAGAAGTGATGTTTGACAAGGAGGGTCGTCCGCAGCTTCTAGAAGCCAGCAACGAGACAGCGAAGAAAGAAAATAATGCTCGCGAGTAAGAACTAAGAAGAGATAACAGAGCGATAGAGATTGGATTAGTGGGAAGAAGCTGCGACTTTTCGTTATTAGGATCTCCGGAAAGGTGGGGGCCGGGGTGGGTGTTGTGGGGGAGAGAACCATCCCTGTAAGCATCTCATTTGCGTGGATATTTTGAGTCGCCTTGTTGTCTGAATTTTTTTTTAGTGGCCGAAATTAATTACTATTTATTTATCCGTTTTAATCTGTCCCAGGGAAATCATTTTCTAAGAGGACTGGCGAGTTCCTTCGCCAAAGGAATTCACTCCAGGAGATTATGTTGCTTTGGTTCCGGATTAAAATTGAAAGTGAGCAAAATTTTGATTCCCGTGAGAGTTTTAGGTTTGATTTCTGCTGAAATCTGAAGCAGAATTCGGGGGAAAAGAGACAGATTTTGTCTAGAGAAGGCTTCATTTGGGTGAGAATTCGAGCCATCTCCTGCTGATACCCTCGAGGCCTAAAAAGGTGAGTTTTTTTTTTTTTTTTTTTTTTTTTTTTTTTTTTTTCATTATTGTTGTTGTGACCTAACAACCTCTCTCTCGCTCTCTCATTTGTTATTTTGATCAGTTGATGAGATCATACAGATAGATAGATAGATAGAGATTGGTGATGGGGAAAGGAGGAGGTTGCGTACCGAGCAAGAAGCGGCAGCCGCCCGTGGCAACCGGCAACACTTCGGCGGCGGCGGCGCGGGACGCTCCCATCGCCGCCGATCAGAAGAGCCCCGCGAGCAGCACCGACGCGGCTGCCGAAACCCCCGCGGCTGGTGGTGCTCCGGCGTCGGCGTCGGATCTGAAGCTGAAGGTCTTCATCGTGTTCTACTCCATGTACGGGCACGTGGAGGGCCTGGCAAGGCGGATGAAGAAGGGCGCGGAGAGCATCGAGGGGGTGGAAGCCGCCCTCTACCGCGTCGCCGAGACGCTCCCCGCGGAGGTGCTGGAGCAGATGAAGGCGCCCCCCAAAGATCCACAGATCCCGATCATCACCGCGCCGGACCTGGAGGTGGCCGACGCCCTGCTCTTCGGCTTCCCCACGCGCTACGGGGCCATGGCCGCCCAGATGAAGGCCTTCTTCGATTCCACGGGCCAGCTCTGGAAGGAGCAGAAGCTGGCCGGCAAGCCCGCCGGTTTCTTCGTCAGCACGGGCACCCAGGGAGGAGGCCAGGAAACCACTGCGTAAGATTTTAGATTTTAGGATTTTTTTTTTTTTTTTTTTTTTCCCTAAATTCTTCCTTAATTCATTTTGCTTCCAAGTGCAACAAACAATAAGGTTATTCTTGAATTGATGGATGCATGGTTGAATTATTATTATTATTTCCCTTATATTTGAACATTTTGGAACATTCACCAACCACAATTTTATCAACTGTCATTGCATCAAACGAACCTATATATGTCTTCCTTCCTTCCAATGACCACCTCTACACCAATCTGTCGTCGTGTTGGAAAGTCTTCTGCGGCTCGTGAAATCCCTGGCCTCAAATTAAGTACCATTGTTTGACGAAACATTTTTACATGCAGGATGTAATGCATCCATTTTAAGATTTTTGTTGGCGGCGCTGCATGTTTTTGTAAATAGATCTCTGAATTGAAATCAAAATGAGATTCAACATTACATGGTTATAAACAATGCCGGACAGCTTGTTTCTTATTACCCTGTTTGTTGGTACTTGGTAGATTCGAGGTCAACGCACTGTGCCCATCTCACTTCGTACCAAGATACTTTTCGAGGGAGACTTGCAGGTTTCTAATTTGGATGGGAAGTGGAGGAGTTGATAGATGAAGTTTCGACATGCCCAACAACAATGAGAAAACTATGGAGATATCTTAGATACGTGGAGGACCGTTAGTAGATAGGGTGGAGAAATGAATGACTGATTTGGACTACCTAATGCTTAGTTGCCTAAAGCACAAGAGTAGATGAGGTATCACCGTGAGGGAGGGGCAGTAAAATGATTCAAAATAGTGATGTGCCAAAAAGTGCGTGTGGGCGCAACATTGTTGAGGAGATTACAAAGCAAATTTGGCGTGTTAAGCACAAGGTGTTTACTTTTAAAATCTTAGTTGAGGACTTGGTTGTGCTGATGTTTTTCTTTTGATGCTGTCATTTAACGATCGTAGGAATGCCAAAAATAATCAGTTATAATCTAGCTGTCGGTAGGGATCTAGAGAAGCTTGCAGCCACAGCATAAGAAGCCTTACTATGATTATTACTGTTGTAAATGAACACACACTGGAAAGCAGTAACTTTTCGAGGATGCATCGCAAAATTAATCGTTTATGACAATACATTATAAATATACATATTCCACTACATTTGAATTCTACATGGATAATTAGATGCTTCATGTAGTAAAATCTTGCTTATCACTGTCTATTTTAGAAATGTTGAAGTTTTCTCGAGTCCAATGTAATGATGCAGATTTTTGACTGACTTCTTCTGCACCATAAGCCATACTAAGAGTAGTTTTTTTTTTTTTTTACGTTAGTTCAAAGTGTGAACTTTGCATTATAAGTATCGTCGGTAACTTGTATGTACTGTCATTTTCTTTCTTACTACAGTTGGACTGCAATCACCCAATTAGCCCACCATGGAATGCTTTTTGTTCCGATTGGTTATACCTTTGGAGCGGGAATGTTCAAGATGGACGACATTAGAGGAGGTTCTCCATACGGTGCCGGAGTTTTTGCTGGTGATGGCTCAAGGCAACCCAGCGAGATGGAGCTCTCTCTTGCTGAGCACCAGGGCAAGTATATGGCCTCTATTGTCAAGAGGCTGGCTCATTCTTAAGTGAAAAGGTCACCTATCTATGTCATATTCCGTTTGCGCCAAATTTCATCATTATTTCATTCTAGCCCTTTAAATTAAATATATTCATTGTGTGGTTCCTCTTTTATCAGTTTATGTTTGTCCTAGCTTTGCACCTTCTGTCCAATTTATCTATGTATTCCAGAGACTCTGTCAGGATTATTTGTACATCACTTACAACAATTGCTTCAGGTAGTTGATAATAAGTATGGCAAATCTGCTGGTTCCTTGCATTCCTTTTTGTGTATATTTATTTGAATATTATTTTTTGGTGTCCGATTTTTCATTCTGAGGTGCGGCAGCCAATATAAATAGGTAACTTGGTGAAACCTGTGTCCCGAGGGGTTTTGATTTGCTTTATTGTACTTTATTTTGAGAATAACTTTGTTGTAGTTGAATTAAAGCAGAAAGCATCCACAGTACTAGATTTGCTTCAAGGAGCCCTAGTTCAAAGTCCCAGAGCAATTGTGTTTGTGTTTGTGTGTGTGTGTTGTGTTGGTGTGAAAAGATAGTTATTCAGTAATGAAGGGCTGGTTTTCTTCATTACTCGCCAGTTTGATTTCTTGGTTACCACAATTATAATTGCTTTCCGTTTCCCTGACTGTTGAGAACTCCCACTGTGGTGGCTTCTTCGATCAGCTAGGAGTTTAATTCTGCCCTGCTGTTCCTTTACGGGCTGATGGGTAAAACGGCTGTAAATTTCCCTATAAGCTAAATGGCTACCTTATATATATATATATATATATATTAGTTCCTTCATAAACTCTGCCCTGATGTTCCTTAATGACTTACCCTTGGACTATTGATGTTCCTCAAAGTCGTTCATGTAGAAACTTAGTTTTGGACCTTTGCAATAGGATTTCCCCAGCTTTTGGTAGCACCACCTGTGAAGAGTAAGATTCCAAAGCAGTGGGAATAGCTTTGAAAAAGCTTTCGTGTGATGGGTTTTGTCCCAGGAGAGCAGCAAGCCAAACATCCTACTGCTTTCTTTGATAGCACACCAACTGCAATCATTGACAATGGAGTTCGATATAATAGTGTGTTGGATGCCGACTTGGATATATACTTCGGTCTCTGCTCTGAAGAAAATCAGCTTCGGCAACATGTCTATCATCATAGGGGAAGTTTGTTTGGTCTACTGATGGAGATATAAATGCAAAGATGAGCTATGCCGAGAGGTTCTACAATTGTCTTCTAAAGCATTTTGCTTCTGAGCAAGGAAAACCCCTTCAGCCTAAGACTGACGTTGAGATCTGTATCGTTCAGTTTAATCGATGAGGAAATGAAGAGCACATCTCCAGGAAACTTCAAGTGCCACTGAGGACTTCTACTTATTATGGCCAGACCAAGCTCCCGATCATCTATATCAGGTTAAGGGCAAAAGAAGCTTCTTATCAGGGCGAAGAACGTGGGGTATTTGCCTATGAAATGGTGCATACTGCACCCAAATGCCAAAGATCTCAGTAAGTCTGGAGAAAACATGATATTCGCACGCAACTATGCGGATTGCACTGTGCTTGGCTATGTTTCAACATACAACAACTGTGGTGCCGAAGGGAATGCATCTTATCCTTTCAGTATGTACTTCAAACTCGAGAATCAGCTGGAGATGCACTGCGACCTCCAAAGTTAGAACCACTTGGAAGGATTGGCTAATTTTATTAAGAATGTTACTTCATCAGATTCTTCAATAACCGCATGTTCAGTAATGGCGTCTGCCTTGGCGCTCCTTGATCTTCTTAGTATGATCATCTTCTACACAGTGAAGCGATTTTTCAGCAGAATTGGTTGGTTCTTCTAACTCATTCCGTAAATTTAGCTTTAAGCTAGATGAGTATTCTCGACACATTTAAAAATTTCAGCGTTGGATTTGATGTTGGTGGTTTACAGCTCATTGGTAAGATGCCAAAGTTATATATAGAAGTCGAAAGCTAGTTCCACAAGATCTTCCAAGCCAAAAGGAGATAACAGCACAAGCAGCGGCGATCAAACCTATTGTAGTAGGATTAATGAAAAGCTGTTTCAATATCTTTGAATTTAATAGTTTCACTATGAAAATGAAATTGCATTTTGATATATTATTCAGGCAAGCTATTATTCTAATCATAACTCAATTTAAAACAAAATTTATACTGCCGTCAAAATCAAACATCAATCAAAGAGGGGGAAAAAAGAAATCAAGGTTGAAGACCTCCAAAACTGGGGCTTTCAATTGAATTCAATTCTAAAGAATCTCAAGAATCTCAACTCATATAATAAGTAGAGGTCCTTAGTCAAAAGGGGAACAGTCTTAGTAACCCCAACTGAATGCTAACATTACACCTAAATTTTCCATTTTACATCCATACCTAAAACAATAAAAAACTGAAAGGTATAGTCATCACTCATCCAAGATACAAACAGCTGCACCGAAAAAACTTCCATCGAAAGGCCAAATGCAACAAAACAAAACCTACCTTGAAGAGGTAACAACTGCCTTCCCCAACTTACTGCTACCCGGAGAATCTTTTCCCACTTTTGAAGCTCCGTCAATTGCAATATTTCCTATCCCCACTGCCATCGCATCTCGCTCCTCTTTCTCTTTCTTCTGCTTCTCAAAAGTACCATCCACTGACGGCTGGGTTGGTTCGGGCTGAGGCCTTGGTTCACGAGTCAAAGGCCCAGCATTGATCCATGGGTGGGTAAGCAATTGGGCGGCAGTGAGCCGCTTCTCTGGAACAAAGTCTAGAATAGGGGCAAGAAAGTCGGCCATGTCGTTTGCATCCCGCTCGCTGAACTCATATTTCTCCATGAGTACCTTGTTAAGGGGCCAGAATCTCAGGCGGCGAATGTGCCGCAAATCGCCGTACCGGTTGAAAAACTCACGAGAGTATCGACCGCCCAAGGCTATCTGAGAGAGAACAGTAATACAAATTCAGAGAATTCGAATTAATGCTTTGTACTTGCAAGAGCTTCTACAAAAGTGCTGCCGAGTGAAAAAGAATTAACATCACTTTCATCAATAATTCCCAACACTTCCTCTATAACAAAAGCAAAAGCTTCACCTCAGAGAATTTGGCTTTGGGGCTCATAATCTCATTCCAACATTCCATCACAGCAAAAGTTTCATATTTTTATTTTCCAATGCTTATTAAGAAGACTTCCTTAAGAGGCTAAAGAAAAGATGATTTACCTTGCGAGGCATCATTCCAAGCAGTTCCATCATCAGTGCGAGGTGATCCTGCACAGCATTAAAAAAGAATTATTATCACTTATACAGGCAGTGTAGGAAAATATTTTCACGTAGTAACAAAACAGTATGCCAATGTTATAATGCAAATCATATATAGGCAGTTTATTTGCCCAGCAAATGATTAGTGTACAGCAGGAGGCAAGACTACATTCTGAGTCCCCCATGTCGGCACCGAATGAAACACAATTGCATTTGGTCTTGAATGGCAAAAATATGACTACCTTCATCTATAGTTAGAATCAGTTGGCGGGGGTTAAAGTTGCTGGCCTCAGGTTGCTGCATATAATTTAGCTTTACAAAGGCAATTGCATGATAGCCTCATCTCCTCTACATGTTTAGATGGGTAAGTAGGCCTAATTACACTGCTAGTTGTTAGAAGGTCGTTATCATGTTAATGTTTAATCCACCAAGCATGCTTCAAGAACATCAAGATCTAATTGTTTTCCAAGAGTTTCTCAGGACCGGATGCCTTATTATAAGCATAAACCTTAGAAAACTAAATGATAAAAACAAACAGACAGCTGGAAGCACACATTATATTGACAACATGTAACTTAGTAATAACATGAGCCACTGTGATTATTGCTGTACTGACATGGGGGCTATGTAGCTCTTTATCTGAGAGGGCTGTGCGGCACTGACACGATGAATCTATGATGTAAAGGTACTTATACAAGCAGTTAGAGATTCAGATGCCAACGAGTAGAGGCTTTCTATGAGCAAAACAGGCAACTACCTTCACACATATGAATCAGAACATATGGGAAATACTAGATACCTTTAACCACAAAAAAAAAGAAGAAAGAATGACAGAAGCATAAAATATAGCAGGCTGACAAAAATGAACTTCAGCGGCAAGAACAGAGGCAAAACAGAGTTTGATGTGGAAGGAGAGGCAGTCAAATCAACAAAATAGAAAGTTATAATGCACTAAAGTAACTCAAGAAACAGTGGTCATTCAGGATAATACCAAGCAGTTGAAATGTTCATGAAGTGGAAACAAATCTTAGATGTCAGTAGCAATGGGAATAGGACGCATTTGATTAGAGTATAGAAGGAATTGAAAGTGATAACTCCAATAGTTTGAGATTAAGAAACTGAAACACATTAGTTTGGGGGGGAAATGTTCAACACCAAAACTATAAACCAAAATTACTGACTTTACTAAAGAAACCACTAAACAAATGGGAAGTCCTGAAGATATAACCCAAGACCATAATATGATGCAGATAAAAGTTCAGCAAAATATAATCAGCCAAGCAACACCAAATTGAAGAGAACAAATCCATCAATCAAATCAACTACACAAATATAGTTTGGGTATTTTGCAATTGGTTTTCTATAGGTTTATGGTTTATGATTGGTTGAAGAGTTGTACTAACTGCATCTGAAACCAAACTTTCATTATTGCCTGTCACTAAAACCATCCAAATTCAGGTAAGATTAAATCATCGGTTTTTCTCGTGGGGGCCTGTGGCACCATACACTAATGCAGTTAGGGTACAATAACAAAGCACACCAGCTTAGCGAGTTACACGGAAGGAGAGCACTAATTGGCCTGAAATGGACGATTACATAGAGTCCCCTATCACTAGGTATTACATTGATGCAACAGATGTTAAAGTTCATACGCAACAAACTCCTAAAAAGCCTTTCCTTAGAGTTGGTGATGTTGAGAGAGATGGATGCTAAATTCTCACTCCAACTTAACCCGACTGACATCATCTCATCCATAGCTTTGTAGATTGTAAAACAACCGTCCTCTCTAAGTAGTGGAGGCCGCTATACTTAAGGAGTGGCATTCCCTAGTTAGAGAGGTTGATAACATATCCACAAATGGCTCTAACTGGTGTTGGACAACTGGTTCTTACAATACTGAGGTCAAATACTTGATGGTAATCGAGCGATTCATCTAAAGACTAGAAATGCATTATAAAGACAGAGAGAATACTGCAGATAATAAATCAAATGTTGCTAAAATTTGACAAATTGAAATAATAAGCCAGAATCCCGAGTGGTGGAGAAAGGTGAAAAGTAGTGAAGCATGCGGATTACGTTGTTGTTTTTATCCTTAGTGGACATATGAAAACAAAAGAAAGTTCCAACTCATTTCTTAGATACGATGTTCCATTCAGGCATTGCCGGTAAATCTCTCTGTTGTCCTTTCTAATGGAGAAGAGCGTGTAAAATGTCAAAGTTATTGACAGACATGGCACCTGTATTGCCTTGTCTGGATATCATCCCTGTACGTACAAGAAAGTTCAAGTCCTTTACCTCGTCCCTGTCAAAATTGTCCCCGCTGTGTGGATCGAAGAGCACATCTCCAGCAGCAAGCTCGAAGCAAATGCATGCAAACGACCACATATCAGCAGAGGTAGAATATTTGGAACCAAGAATCACCTCAGGGCACCTGTATTGCCTTGTCTGGATATCACTTGTAAACTGTTTATATGTCCAGCATGCATTCCCAAAATCCACCAACTTGCATCTTAGGTCAGCCTCCGTAACCAATTTCCTCCTCGTTCCCCTACTACCCCTTCTATGGCCTCGCACCGCACCACTCCGTCCTCCGTCACCACCGCCGCCGTCATCTTCATTCACCGCACTAGAATCCCCCTTATCTTCCGACCCATCAGCATCCCGAGAAGCAGTGACCGTATCACTCGCCGACGTGGCGGTAGCGGCACGCTTCGCCTTCCGCCTGATCTTCTTCTTCTGGTTTCTTGTTAGGTCACCGTTAGTCGACACAGTGGGTTTAGGCGGTAGGTCGTCGGTCTTCACGTTCGGAATAATAGGCGGTGTACCAGAGCGACGCGGATCCTTGGAAGGGTCAAGTGAAGAGACAAGGAGGATGTTCTCAGGCTTAAGATCGGTGTGAATGATAGATAGTTCGCGGTGGAGGTAGTCGAGGCCAATTAGAACCTGACGGCAGATCTCTTTCACCATCGGAAGGGGAATTCCCCGATAATCCGTGTACTTTATCAATGTGAGGAGATTGTCCCCGAGAAACTCGAACACCATGCAGACGTGAATCCCGTTCGGCCCCGAGTGCTTGAAGTGATCCAGGAGCTTGACGACACACCGATTATCATTGGGATCGCCGTCGGCAATCTGCTTCAGGATCTTTACCTCATCCATTGCTGCTTCGGTGTAGTGCTGCGCACTCTTCTGCACTTTGAGTGCCACATATCGCTGCAACCAAGTAAGGCTAGCGGATTTCAAATGCTTATATATATATATATACTGAGCATTCTTTAAGCAAATGTGAAGAACGAGTTGTCCCTTTGAGAAATACCAAAGATCGATTTTTGATGATACTAAATCCATTTATAAGCAAAAACGAGAGAGGGTTTTTATATATTTCGGTGAGAAAGATCAGATTGGTAAGATCCTCGGCGGGATCCTACACGCCCCGAGAGGTGGGATTCATTGACTTGTGAAAGGGAGGAAAGGGGAGGGGGAGGTGTTGGATTGTGGATCTTACGGAGTGGAAGGTGTCCCAGGCGAGCCAGACGGTGGAGAAGTGGCCCCACCCGAGCTTGGATTGGACGACGTAGGCGCCCTGCTTGAAGGAATCGCCGATCCGCACGGCGTGGTACCCGCCCCTCCTGTACTCCTCCGTCCCCTCGTCCTCCGACGTGTAGTTGCTGCTCTCGCTCTGCCCGTCCTCCTCAGCCATCCGATCTCTTCCCCCCCACCCCACCCCGCCCCGCCCCGCCCGATGCACCGCGCCGATCCGATCCGATCGAACGGCCCCCCGATGCGCCGCACTTTCCTCCTCCTCCTCTTCCTTCTTCTTCTTCGCCGGTTTGGAGTCCAAATCGTTAGGGTTTCGTCCGCTCGGTCGCCGACCCCCTCTCTCTCTCTCTCTCTCTCTTCCTTCGCGACCTCGAACGGCGTCCAGAATAATAGAACGGGGTGGGAGAAGCATACGCTGCTTCGCAGCTACTTAAAATCTGCACCCCTATCGCCAACTATTTTGTTGCTCGAGATGATGCGGTGACGACGTGGCAAAATATTATAGGAAATCGCTGTTGAGCTACGTGGAGACGCGAGCATAAAATTTTTTTTTAATGTAATAATCAAAAGTATATAAATTTTTTTTTCTCTATTTATTTCTCTTATCAATCGGAGAGGATCTCCTCCTCCTCTCTCTCCCTCCCTCTCTCTCTCTCTCTTCTTTTTTTTTTTTTTCCTTTTTTTTTTTAATATAATATTTATTTATTTTTTTAATAAATTTCGTTGCTTTAGGCATAACTGCAGTATAATAAGGACTTGGTCTAGATTTTAAAAAAATAATTTTTATAAAATTAATTTTAGTTTGAATAATCAATTCTGATCAAAAGTTATAGAGCGTTTAACTGAGCTTAAATAAAAAATAATTTTTCTGATGTGATTTTTTAAAATTACTTGGCTCAAAAAAAATTTATTTATAAATAATACTTTTTTATTTAAATTTTATTTTAAAATAATTTAAATTTTAAATTTAAATTTAAATTTTAAAAAATAATTTAAAATTTGATATTTAATTTAAAATAAAAATTTGAAATTTAAAAATTTAAATTTTTAATTTCAAATTTAAAATTCAAATTTGAAATTTAAAATTCAAAATTTAAATTTAATAAATAAATTTGAAATTTAATCATAAATTTGAAATTTGAAATTTAAAATTATAAAATTTAAGATTTGAAATTTTAAATTTTAAATTGAAATTAAATAGCTAAATTTAAAATTTAAAAGTTAAAATTAAAAATTTTAAAAATTAAATTTAACTTTAAATTTTAAATCTAAAATCAAAATAAAATTTAAAATTTGAATCAAAAATCAGAATCAGTTTTCAATAAGCAAATTTTAACTGCTTCTGATTTTGAATCTCGAAAATCAGAAAACTAATTCTAAAAATCAAAATCAGATTTTGAAAAACAAACTTAATTGCCAAACACTTTATTGATCCGAAATTATTTTTGGATCCAAAATTATTTTTCAAAAGTTAGCCAAACAACCCTAAGTCGAATTGCCGCGGAAGAAGATAAACAACTTAAGCTACATTTGATAGAGACCCAACATCAGTGTGTGTATATATATATATATATATTTGTAATATAATTTTTTGTTATCGACTGTAAATATTAGTAAAGAGGTATAGATGTTACTTGAAATAAGGTTATAAAGTTCGAACAATAAAATTAAATTTTGTATCTTATCAAAAATTTGTTGAGTAAATTATTATTGACTTGTGCAATGCACCTATGCATCAGTGCATAGTAGAACAATAAAGTGCCAATCAAATGGCAGAGAAGTTCAAATTGCATTTTGTCCATCGTTTCGATAACATCTTTACGTTTTTACAGTGCAAGCACGATTGGAAAAAAAAAAAGAAAAAAAAAGAAAGAAGGTAGGGTGTCAAAATCAAATAAATAATTAATTAAATAAAAAATAAAATAATAATTATAAAAGTTACAGATGAGATTGATCAACTTTTACTTCGGGGCCAGTCGACGTGCCTGATTTTTATCTGGGTACAACTGCCTCGTCTGAACCCAATTGGTTTGGGCTTGTCATTGGGATGCAGAAATTGGGCCACAAGAGTCCGGCCCTGGTGGTAAATCGGATGCGGTATCCGGGCTGCAGGAGATCAGCCCAGCCCGCGGTTTCCTTTTTCTCGACCGCTCTCCAGTAGGGCCTAGACCCTTCTCTCTCCTCATCAAGGGTTTAGTTCCCATTCTTCTTCAACTTCTCCGATCGCAGCGCGAGTAAGCTCTAGGGTTTCGGCGCACACCTGAGAGAGAGAGGGAGAGGGAGAGGGAGAGGGAGAGACTTCTCCATCCTTTGAGATCCTCGGAGGGAAGGGAAGGGAAGGGAAGAGAAGGGTGGTGCTGGAGATGGTGTTCCAGATGCAGCCGTACGGGATCCAGGCGATGCTCAAGGAAGGGCACAAGCACCTCTCCGGGCTCGACGAGGCCGTCCTCAAGAACATCGACGCTTGCAAGGAGCTCTCCGTCATCACCCGCACCTCCCTCGGCCCCAATGGTGACCCCTCCCTCTCCCCCCACCCTCACTGATAAATCAATCCCTTTAAGATCTCTCTCTCTCTCTCTCTCTCTCTCTCTCTCTCTCTCTCTCTCTCTCTCTCGAAGCGTTTCTCCGATCGTTACATTTGGATGTGGTAGTAGTTCCGAAGCATCACTGTGATCGTTGGAACGTGCCGCATTTTGAGAGTTAGGGTTTTAGTTTAGGTTTCAGTGTGTTTAGATCGTGGTTCTCGGTAAATTTTGATCCGAGAGAGAAACTTAAGGCGAAGATTCAATATCTCTGATGGCATACTTTTTAAGTTAGGACTCTATGATTTTAGTACAGTGAAATGACGAGGAGTTGATATTGTTCTGCGCTTTATTTGTTACTCAATCTAAAATGGAGCATGACATTTGCAAAATGTTCTACGACTTCATACCTTGTAAGGAAATTGCTTAGATGGCTTAAGGTTATTGATGAGATTTTGGAGAAGAATCATTTCATTAGTTTGTAATATAATCATTTGATCTGTATGCACTCGAAAGTTTGTAGCTTTATGTTGCCTAATCACTGTCCTTTTGAGTTTTTACTGGTTGATAATTAGGAATTCTAAATTTCCATTAATGCTCTTGCGTTTAGCTTAGGTCGACAGAGAGTTGCAAGGTTATACTTTTTTCCCCTGCACATTTTGTCGTTCATTTATATCCAACTCTTTACTTCAGTGTAGAACGCACTTGCTCTTTTCCTCCTCTATAATATTATCAGCATTCATGTGTTTGTCTGTTGGGTTTGTTTTCTTATCTTCTTCTATGTTGTTGTTCTTGTTTTTTTTCTTTTAACTTAGGGATGAACAAAATGGTAATTAATCATTTGGACAAGCTTTTTGTGACAAATGATGCCGCAACGATTGTGAATGAACTTGAAGTCCAGCATCCTGCTGCCAAGATCTTGGTGCTGGCAAGCAAGGCCCAGCAAGAGGAGATCGGGGACGGGGCTAATCTTACAATTTCTTTTGCTGGGGAGCTACTTGAAAAAGCGGAGGAGCTTATTAGGATGGGGCTGCATCCAAGTGAAATCATCAGCGGCTATATCAAGGCCATTAATAAGGTTCTTTCTTTTGTTGTTAATTGTTTTGCTAATTTAATGTTATATTTATGAAATGCTCTTTTACAAGCATCTTTTTATTGTCATCAAATGAGCAGACAGTGGAACTTTTTGATGGTTTGGTAGAGAAAGGGTCGGAAACCATGGATGTGAGGAATAAGGATGAAGTTGTTTTACGAATGAGAGCTGCTGTTGCTAGCAAGCAATATGGACTGGAAGATATATTGTGCCCACTCGTTGCTGATGTGAGTTACGCTGATCCTATATAGATCAGTGGTTTTAGTGCTTAGCTTTTAATTGTTCACGTGATGCTTTGTGACATGTCAGGCATGCATTCAAGTCTGTCCAAAAAATCCTGCGAACTTTAACGTGGACAACGTTCGAGTTGCAAAGCTACTTGGAGGTGGCCTACACAACTGTACTGTTGTCCGGGGTATGGTTTTGAGAAATGATGCCATTGGGAGTATTAAAAGAGTGGAGAAGTCAAAGGTAAATTTTATTTTGATTTTTTTGTTAACCATTAAATATCAGATGAATTTTGTTTTTTTCCTTTTCCCCCCCTTTCACATTCTTTCAATACCAAGCTCTTAATAGGGTTTACAAAAGATGCATGTATCTGTTCTTTAGATTGCTGTCTTTGCTGGAGGTGTTGATACATCTGCAACAGAAACCAAGGGAACTGTTCTTATTCAAAATGCTGAGCAGGTAAGCTTCTAGTTTAAATAAATGTAGTGAATTTTCTTTCACAGGGAGTTTTGAATGTTGAATTAACATTTGTTAATATCAGCGGGTATAATTATATGTGAATGTTTCGCATCTGAATTGATGATGAATATTAAGGGTTTTGAATTATTACAGGAAGGCAGGAAATTAAGGATTTCATATATGAAATGCGGTTACTGATATAACTACCAGTCTGAACATAATGTATGTTTCACTCATGTAAATCAAGATTGTACTTTGAATATTGCATGACAGGAACTATTTTCTTGTATGATCCTCTATGTAAAAGTTTCGTAATCATTAACAGGGCTCCTTATTTTCCTGTCAACTTCGAAGTTTCACTGTAACTCAAGACATTGATGCTTTCTAAATTCTCTTGTGCTTTATTAGGACAAATAAATATATTCAGTAGCCTTATCATTTAAGATTTATTATGAAGCTTACTGATTAGAAGTTTTTATGTACTGTTTTGCAGCTAGAGAATTATGCGAAATCTGAGGAAGCTAAGGTTGAGGAGCTTATTAAAGCCGTTGCTGATTCAGGTGCCAATGTGGTTGTGAGTGGAGCAGCTGTTGGTGACATGGCATTACATTTCTGTGAGCGTTATAAGTAAGTGGTTGTGTTGTTGCCCAAACCGCTTTAATACTTTATTTATATTTATGTGGAATGCCGGATAATCTATACAATTCAAGTGTAATGTACCACATGCAATCAAATATAGGTAATAATTTTTGTTGATGACATTAATGTGCCGTGCTATTTTGCAGACTCATGGTTCTGAAAATCAGCTCAAAGTTTGAATTAAGAAGGTTTTGCCGTACAACTGGTGCTGTTGCTCTTGTAAGTTATTGTTGCTTAAATTTGTTTTCTTGGCAGATGATCCCTTTTTTTTCTGATGGGAGTTTCTACTTGAATATAAAATAGCTTAAACTTAGCCAACCAAATCCGGATGAACTTGGTTATGCCGACTCTATTTCAGTGGAGGAAATTGGTGGTGTTCGGGTATGTAGTCTTATGTATTAATTTGCAGGTTTAGAATATGATAGCCTGTTTTCTTGAGCCTTGACTGCTGTTGTTTCGTTTCATTTGACAGGTTACTATAGTGAAAAATGAGGAAGGCGGAAACTCAGTTTCTACAGTAGTTTTACGAGGTAGCACTGACAGTATATTAGATGACCTTGAGAGGGCTGTTGACGATGGTGTTAATACATACAAGGTCTGTTTCTTATTAATTTTGGCCTTTTCTTATGATGAAAACTTGATTGTTCAAATCTTAAACATGATCAAAGATTTCAGTTGGCTTTTGCTTCTGGCATCTCTCTGAGTATATGCTGACTATTTGTTTTTCACCCTTCATTTTCTATGCTCACCAGGCAATGTGCAGAGATAGCCGGATAATTCCTGGGGCTGCTGCATCAGAAATTGAATTAGCCAGGAAGTTAAATGAGTTTTCCCTCAAGGAAACAGGGTACTGTCAATTATCTACTCGAATGTACTTGAAATTGTTGAGGACTCTTATGGTACCAAGTGTCCTTGACAAATGTTGATTGCTTCTGAATTGCGGGCTTTCAAACTTATGATCTAATTTTCATACTCTTTGGTGCAGATTGGATAAGTTTGCCATTGCAAAATTTGCTGAAAGCTTTGAAATGGTGCCGAGGACCCTAGCTGAAAATGCTGGACTAAATGCTATGGAAATAATTTCTTCCTTGTACGCTGAACATGCTGCTGGAAATACAATAGTTGGAATTGATTTGGAGGAAGGTACTTGTAAGGATGTCTCAACCATGAAAATCTGGGATCTTTATGTCACCAAGTAAGCTGCCGTCTTATACTCCCAAGATATTTTGGATGATGAATGAGCTAATAATAATAATATTATTATATTAGATCTCTGCTTATTATTATATTAGATTTCTGGTCATTTCCTCATTGTTTTTGTTATTTGCATCCTTTATCATGCTTATGCAGTGGAAGCTTCTGTTATGGTATTAGTAGATTTTGTTCTTTCTGGAACTTTGATTGAGCAAAATGGCCGTATGAAAGAGAATTTTGGTCTGACATTTATTGGTCCACTTGCTTTTTCTAATCTTAAATCTCAATTATTTGATTGTAAAGTTGCTTCAGTTCGGCTAGTATAACTGTTACTATCATCTATATGAACTTTGATTGCATGCTACCTGGGTATCTAAAATGTTGATATGAGCTTTGTTGGTACATGCATAAAATCGCTAAACCATTGTGCCTATCATCTTATAGCACGTAATGGCTATCATCACGAGTATGTGAGGCATAGTTATGTGTCATTCTTGTGATGGTTGTCTGCATATATTGCCAGTGCGTATGCTTGCTACAATATATTTTCATATCAGGGACGATGTCTCTAAGTACATTTGTTCCCCTGTGCAGATTCTTCGCACTGAAGTATGCTGCCGATGCTGCTTGTACTGTTCTGCGGGTCGATCAGGTAACTGATGCTTCTATCCATTTTATTCCATGGTGATTTTTTATTTTGTACTTGCTACAATCTTATTTGCAGCCCGCTTTGTTTTTTCCCTTGCTTTTTTGTTTTTTACTGCTGCACTTCTGGTGATGCCAACTGGAAATGACACGTGATTTATTTTTGCAGATCATAATGGCAAAACCAGCCGGCGGCCCAAGAAGAGATCAACCAGCTGGAATGGATGAGGATTAATTTGTGCTCTAGTTCTATAATTATGCAAAGGCTGGAAGCTAGTGGTGCCTGAGGTGTTTCTTTTATCGTAGTTGTGATCGTAATAGGAAGTTTTGATTCACGGAAGGACTTGATCAACAACATCTTGTTTAAGTGCAGCTTTATTTGATTGCGGTTGCCCTCTTGATTTTGCAGTGCCGCTTAATCTCTCGGATTATAATCTATCATTGAAGTGATGATTCTGTATCGATACTTGGTTTTACATTACTGTTGTCTTAATGTGTTTTTATAACTGATTTTGCCGTATGAGTTGATTGAATGGGTCGTCATAACCTTTTACATTCCGCATTTTGTTCAGAGACATCCAAAGTTATTTCCATTTTCCTTCTAATGGTGGATCCCACGGTCTCAGCGGTTGTATGTTTTTTCTCTACCAGATGACCCAATGCGGTGACACTTTTTCGCAGAGGTATATTGTAGCAAAATTATCAGTTAAGGGAAGCCACGGAGTCCGTGCTCAAAAGCTAATCCTACAGACAGAAACATGTTGCGCAGCAGGATTATAATTATAATCGATTATTACATTGCGTAATTCCTACTGTTTGACAAATAATTTACCTGTAGAGGTGGTATAGCGTCCCTGTACGTCGAGTGGGAGTGGGAGTGGGAGTGGGACCTAGTAAGTTATAATCCACTTGCGGTGGTGGTGGCAAACTGATATTTGAAGTGGAATGAATGAACGAAAAGGGTAAAAGGTAGGGATAAAGAGGAGGAAAGCGAAAGCGTAAGACACCCCTGAGAGGCTGAGACGAGAAGATAAAATGAGTCCCCTGTGAATGTGTGGAGGGAGAAGAGGAGTCTGATCCATCATCCATGGCCTCTCTCCTCTCTCTCCGCCTCCCCAACCCAAAGCCCAACCTCTTCTGCATCAGAGCTTCCTCCGCCTCTCCTCCCGACACCGCAACAATTCCCGCTCAATCTCCTCCTCCCCACCAGGCTCTGGAGGAGACGTTCGGTCGGAAGGGAATCAAGTTTGCGGAATCCGGTGGGATCCCAACCGTTGAGCTGTCGGTGCGAAATGGGAGCTCTCTCCATCTCCGCATACCGGACGGCCTGATCACGTCTTACAAGCCCAAGGTGTATTGGAAAGACGACGGGTTCACGGAGGTCCTTCACACGGCCGATCTCGGCACTCCTCCATCAGTGAGAGGTGGGTTGGGTTTAGTTCTCAATGCCGTATCGGAGTCGGCTGAGGGTAGCTCTTCTTGGTCTGCTTCAGAGTGGGCCGTGAAGGACGCCGACTCCGACTCCTTTGATGCTGTTCAGGTGGTATCTTCTGCTCCCTCTTTTTTTAAAAAAAAATATATATATATATCCGTCCAGCCGTCCGGATGGTTGGAAACACTCACCATTTTTAATGAATTTTCTTTAATATTCCCTTCGACCGTTCGATTTTCACATCTGGGCTCACTAACCTCTACATTGCTTCCGAATGTCAACTAATGCCCGTCCGCTCATAGGATAAGGAATGAAAGTATTCTATCACTACTGCCACTTAAGCTGTGTTGTGTTGTTCGGGAGTAACTTGTATAGCAGTTCACGTATCGACATCTCCGTTCATCTCAGCTGAGAAATTCAACGGACAAATCGAGATTGTAACATTAATTTCGTTAGGAGGTTAAGGATCAAATGTTTGGTGCAAATAAAACCGATCATTTTCTCAGCTCTGCTCTGATATTAAAGCTAACACTCTGCCTTTGTTTACAGGTCGAGTTGAGCAGCACGAACGCTGATGGCTCTCTCGATATAACATACGTCATCTCCCTCTATCCTGTAAGCATGGCAACTGCAGTCATAGTGAAGAATGCGGGAACACGAACGGTAAACTTAACTAGTGCTATACTGAGCCATATCAAGTTTCATGCCCCGCGCCGCTCGGCAATCCAGGGCCTTAGAGGCTGCTCATACTGTGCTCACCCACCGCTCGCTTCCTCATTCGGTCTGTTATCTCCTTCAGACGCCATGCAACCTGACCTCCCGGTTGGTTTTCTTTCCGGGGTTCTTCACCTAGCAAACAAACAGAGAACTCTTGGTCTGTCGAAGAAGATTTATATACTTTACTGAGAGGAAAGCTTAGCCGAGTTTATGCAGCGCCTCCGGAAGAGAGATTGAAGCGCATCTATAATACTCCGCCTTCTAAATATACCACCATTGATCAGGTAGTGTTTCTCTTGGCTTTTATGTATTCAATCTCTTCGCATGTTGTAGTTTTTATCCTAGCTTCTCTCTTTGATTAGTTTGTGATTGTTTCTTTTTTTTTTACAGGTAAGTGGTCTTGGATTCAGGGTGATAAGAATGGGGTATGAGGACATATACTTATGTAGCCCTGGCTCTTTCTCACAAAGGTTCGGGAAGGAATACTTCATCTGCACCGGTCCTGCTTCCATGCTGGTACCTGTGGTTCTAAACCCAGGAGAGGAATGGAGAGGGGCACAGGTTATCGAACATGATAATTTGTAAAATTCTCTCATGTATACATGAAATTTTACTCCAATTACTTTTCGATTTAAGTTGTCCTTTTCCTTCCACCATCTGCCCTCTGCAATTGTGTTTTCACCTCCATGAGAATCACTTTCTTTATGTAGAGAGTATTTTTATCTGTCTACTGGTTTTTAGACCAAGTAGACAAGATGCAGTAGTTGGTCCAACTCGAATAAGGAGATTAATTAGCTAAGCTGAAGAATACTGTCCCATTTTCATCCCTTAAATTTTAAATGATACTTAACATTTAATGAAAATCTTTGTTAGATATTTGATACACGGTCGTTGGCAGTAAAATAGCTCAACTGGAAGTGCTCTAAATAGAATTGTTCCCATCAGAAAACAAATTGCTGAGGAAAATAGCATACGAAATTCAAGTAATCTGGATTGGAGATCAGAGTTTTTCTCTTATTGGCAAACAAACCTCAGCTTCTGCACATTTACCTTGTTATTATGCAAGAGCACAATTACTAAAGAATTGTAAATTGCAGGTTGTTTCATAAATAATACAGGGTGTGACATAGTAAAGAATGACAAGATGAAAATAAAGTGCAGCCTATTTTTAAACCACTTTTAATAAGATCTTGAAATCAGTAATTAACGAGTTGGCTCACTATCAAGCAAAGTTAGAGAGAAATAAGGGACAGTAAGTCTTATCTAGCAAAGTACCACTTCATTAAACCAAAACATAAGATCACATTCTATTTCCACACTTTAGCCTTAGTCATTGGCACAATACAAGGCAAACTAGGAAAATTTGTCAGTCTACATAACATGATTGTCAGCACAACACCTGTTGACAGTACAAAACAGGACATTATGGAAGGACCATACCACATAAATAAAGCTTTAGAAGCGCTAATATCAAGTTGGCACTAGATCGAACAAAGGCTCCTCATTGTCGATCCTAATAAATAGAACAATCATGGCTAGAAAAATCAAGGGTAAGCTCCAAACAAAACTCAGAACTACTTTGTAATATCTACTCTGTTTAGCTCTCGTTGTTGCTGAAACATTCATCACTTGAGAATAAACTTCACATGGCACTCCGCAAGCACTTTTTCCAGGAATTTCACCTGTAGAAGAAACTGATTCATTGCCATCTTGGACAAGTTCGCCATCCTTTTTACTGCCTTGGTTGCTGACAATTCCACCATTTTTTAAGTTATTCTTCACTTCAGCCTTGCAGTTTGCACAATGAGATTGACAATCTCCAATTGATTCCACCATTGAATTCCATTCTACAGCACTTGACCCTGTAAGCTCCCCAGCGCATTTATTCTCGAGGTCTTCAGTGTTGGCATCACTCGAATTCTGAAGAGATCGGATGAGCTTCCGGGGAGTTGCATATATTTTTATGTCATCAAGGCTAACCTGCTGGCGAGACCTCTGGAATAAAAAAAATTAATGATTGGTACATTATTCAAATCATTTATTAAAGAGAAATGGTAGCAAATTTAAATTTCACAGAGGCAACAAATAATCCAACACAGATACCTGGGGACTGGGGGTACTATCTCTTGTCACAGCAACATTGGAATTGGCATGATGAAATCCAGAGAATGACTCTGAATGCTCTCTGTTGGCTTCATTCAGCTCACCGTTACCCAGTCGTCCAATATCACTATTGTTTGTTTCTGAATAGGCTCTGAGAAACAAGCCATCCTTTAAAGAGACATCAACACTGGCAATATCATTATTCCACAGTCTCCTGTTAGTACGCCTACTGTGCCCAAAGCAACAAGAAGATTGCCCAACTGATATCGGTGAGTCAGTGAACACGTCATGGTTAACACAAGAATCAATAGTCTGTGACTCTGGAGAAGGAAATTCAGCAGGAGAACAATAGGAACCAACATCAGTATTACCAGCACCCTGCGGACTCCTCCATGGACTCTTATCTCTTCTCTTAAGCAGGTTCGAGTTCATGATAGGGCTTGAACCACTTTCATATCTAGACCCTTTCTGTGCTGCTATAGATCTTGCAGTCTGTGATGCCTCAAATGCTGCGCCTCTAACAAATGGCATGCGATCGTTCTGGCATTGCTCCATAACATCCACCACTTTACCAAGCTCAGTCAAAACGCTCCTTGGGTCGACAAACTTCATCAAGAAATTAATCATCTGAATGGCGGATAATCGCTTCTGGGAGTTGCTTTCAGCATCACCAGCAGATAAAATCTGCAACCCAGATCTCATCAGAGACCTCGCATAAGCCTCAGCGATCAAACCATTATGCTTCACCAAAGCCATGACCAGACCCATGTGGGCATTCGACCGAGTCGCCTTCTCCTGCATAGCCCCTGCCACTTTCAAGCAGACCTCATTAACCATATTATCAGAAGCAAACTTCCAATTATTAGATTCCACGAGAGCCTTGAGGCAGAGAGCAGCCCCCGAGGCGGCGGTCTCCTGCGGGCTCATCAGAGAATCACACAAAGGCTTGCAAAGGGAAGAAATTATCCTGGTCTTCTCATCGTTGGGAGTTGAAGGATCAATAGCGTATCGAGCGATAGCAGGGACTACTTTAGAGCAAGCCTGGTGGAGGGGAAAGGATCCCCCGCTCGAGGATAAGGTGTTCATGATTGTCGACATGATATTCTCAACCTGCGGCACAATGTTGCGGCCGTGAACTCTAGCTAAGACTTCGTATAGAGAGATAGTGCACTCTCCTGAGGAAGATAAGGAGCCTTTAGTGTCGGAGACCTCGGCAAGAAAGTGAGGAATGGCCTCGGAGTCCAAGTCCTTGGCATAAGATTTTAATGCCTTCATGGCTGATCTGCGGCTCTCGGCATCCTTGTCAAGGTTCGCCAGCTCTTGGCGGAGTAATGGGCTCAGACTCCTACCCATCAGGTGGAACTGAAGGGAAAAAAAAAAAAAAAAAAAAAAAAAGAGGATAAGAATCATTCAGAAAAGTGATGTATAAGTGGGTTAAATAAATAGAATTTAACAAAGCCACTCTTTTTTCCTTTTCAATTATCTTCAATTTTTGGATGGTTATAAGAACCATAGAGAAAGTTGATGATGCAAGCTAGGTAAGAAAGAATTGGTAAGTGCAAAGGCTATTTCAAAAAGGTTTTTATTATAGTGTCACACGTACTATTCTATCCATTACATACCTAACGGGAGAGCATTCAAGAAACCCAAAAAGCAACTACATTTAACTGGCCAGGTATCATAAACACAACGGAGAGGAAATAGGAAAACGGAGCCAACCAGGCTGAGAGAGGGAGAGAGAGACCTGATTTGAAAGATCTGAGAGGCTAAGCCTCAGGGTAGCTGCTATTTCTCCTCTTCTTCTGCTGCTGCTGCTGCTGCTGCTGCTGCTTACTCACTGTTGAAGGTAAAAGAGGTGACCGGAGGGGAGAGATGAGGGACGGGATCGGGGTAAGTAGTACTGTAGTAGAGATCTGGAAATTTATATTTATATATTTTTTAGGGTATCGGGGGTGTGAGGCGGAGAGGGAATTGTGTGTGTATATTACTATTTACTAATAAATAAGGAAGCACTGACGCGAATTTGTCCGCACAAGGAAAGGAGGAGGGAGCGCTCCTCCCCGGCTGGAATTTGACTTTTGGCGGGGTAAAAGAGAGCGGAGAAGAGAGGGAGGGGTACCCTTGTTTTCAAATTTCGACCCATAATTACCCCGCCATCCTCTCAGGTCTCCCCACCCCCACCCACATTTTTTGTTTTTCTTTTTCCTTTTTTCTTTTTTAAAATTTTTGTCCTTTTCCAGTTTTACTGTTGGCTGCTTTTCGCACGAATAGTCCCATTCTCTCTCTCTCTCTCTCTCTCTCTCTCTCTCTGTATTTTTTTTTAAAAAAAATTCACGGCTCCGATTCACGTCCAGTTATTTCCTGCACCCTGCACCTGGCTTACGCTACGACCAGCTAGCTCATATGTCGAGAATGGGTGGGAGCGTAGAGCTCTTCTTCATACTCCCATGACTCTTCTTCTTCGCCAGTTCCATTTATCAGTCGCCTTTTCGCCCGCTCCCTCGCGAACAAGGCCAACTGCCATCATCGTCAGAGCTCCGCCTTTTCCATCCCGCGCCACCCAACCAAAGACAACCAACAACAACGATCCCTGCTCCTGCTCCTGCTCCTGCTCCCCCGGTTCCAACTCCTGTGCGCTTCGCCCTCGCAACGTTGCCACCCCTGATGCCCAAGGCCGCAACTTTGGCTCCGCCCGCCAACTGTTCGACACAATTACGCAGAGAGATTTTTCGGTGCATTCACATTCTCGCGTCTCTCGTGCCAAGGGAGCTCCCGATCTTCTCCGTTCGGCTATTTCGTCCATCATTCGTGCCATTAACGGCACGGCTTCCGATGGCATGAAGCATAGAATCCATGCATCCGTCGTAAAAAGAGGGTTAGATTCATCAATTCCTGTCGCCACCGTTCTCATAGGCTTTTACTCTTCTCGATCTCAATCGGAAAGCGCTCGGCGCCTGTTCGATGAAATACCTGCAAAAGACCTTATCTTGTGGAGTGCAATGGTTTCGGCGTATTGCAAGCACGGCCGTTCCTTAGACGCTATCGGCGTGTTCGCTGCGATGCAGTGTTCTGACATCAGCCCGAATACTGTCACCTTATTGAGTGTTCTTCCGGCATGCGCTAATCTCCGTGCTCTACTTCATGGTAAACAAATTCATGGCTTTGCTGTAAGAAGGATGTTTCATGCACAAACGAGTATACAAAACTCGATTATGGATATGTATGCCAAATGCGGTAATCTCGATGCCGCAGCTCACGTCTTTGATGGAATCAAAGAGAAGGATGCCATCTCCTGGAAGAGCATCATCTTGGGGTGCGTGGACAATGGGCGGTTAAGAGAAGCACTCGTACTATTCCACAAGATGAGGGCTTCTAGTATCGAGCCTGATGAAACCACTCTTCGGAATTTAGTACGTGTGTGCTCAGAAGAAGATGAAGACTACTTGGTAATTGGATTAGGATTGCATTGCTATGTCATAAAGATTGGGCTTTCCGACTCTATTCAAATGAAAACAGTGCTGCTTGGCATGTATGCAGAATTGATGGAAGTTGAGGCAGCGAGGGCATTGTTCGATGAGCTCCGTGATAAAGATTACATAGCGTGGAGTGCTATGATCTCAGTTTATACCCAAACAGGATACCCTTTTCTTGCTTTGGAGACATTCAAACAGATGCAGTCGACAAAAACTGAAGCTAATGAAATCACCTTTGTTAGTTTGTTGCGTGCTTGCTCTTCGATAGAAGCACAAGGTCTAGGAAGAAGCATTCATGCCCGTATTATCAGATGGGAATATATCAATAATGCTTTCACAGCATCAGCTTTGATTGATTACTACTGCAAAATCGGGAGGCTAAAGCAAGGGGAGATCTCGTTCGAAAGGCTCGAAAGGAGAGACCTTGTTTGCTGGAGTTCTATGATCAATGGATACGGAATAAACGGGCATGGAGAAGAGGCAATCCGAACATTTGCTTCCATGCTAAAGAATGGGATGATGCCGAATGAGGTAGTATTCCTCTCTCTCCTATCAGCATGCAGCCATTGTGGTCTTGTAAATGAAGGATGGCACTGGTTCTACTCTATGAAAGGCAAGTTCGGTATCGATCCAACCGTGGCACACTACACTTGCATGGTGAATATGCTAGGGAGGCAAGGGAGGGTTGAGGACGCTTTAGAATTTGTGAAGAGGATGCCGGTGAGAGCCGACGCCACTGTATGGGGTGCTTTGTTGGGGTGGTGTAGGTCTACTCGGAGGGATGTGAAGGTTGCCGAGTTTGCAGCTGAGCAGATTGTTGGGTTGGGTGTGAGTGATAGTGGTTGGTATGTGACATTGGGTAAGTTGTATTGGAAATTGGGTATGTGGGAAGATGGTGAGAGGATGAGAGAGAGGATGGAGGGGAGGGGAGTGAGAAAGATAGCAGGGTATAGCGTGGTTTGATGGGCTTTGGAGTTATTTTTGTTGTATATTCTTTCTTTTCTTTTGTTTATAGTTTGCATTGGAGGAGCACTTTATTAGGGATTTTTATTTGATTTACCTAAGAAAAACAAAACAAATGATTAGGTACTCGGTTTTGGTCCAAAGTTGAATAGTTAACAACATATTTTACTGAATCAGCTGTATGTTGTGATTTTTTCAAAATAATAATAATAATAATAATAATAATAGTGCTGGCTTTTTGTGTTGATGCATTCATATTCTATACTTCAATAGATAGATTAGTTCTTTCCCAGAAAATTCATCCAATGGTGGGTATTGCTTAAGCACCACGGCCGTTAGATTTCTAAGTCAATTAGCTGATTTTTAATATTAACTTGCAACTGCGAAGATTGTAGATTTATACTAACTAAAGTTCTATTATTTTCGCGGAGCTAATTGCTGAATGGACCAGAACACTGATAGAGATTGCTAAAATTTAATATGATTAGCATACATAAAAATTAATTGAATAATAGTATCAAACTTCACGAGAGGAAATCAAATTAAATAGGAACTCAGATAGATGGAAGCAGATGAAAGGCCACATCAAATTACTTTTTAACTCCTGAACTTCAAACTCTAGTACCAACAAGCTAATTCAACTTTCTGGCCACATTCTTGAGATCGTAAACATAGACAAACGAAAAGATCCAGTAAAACTTCTTCATATTCCACAGAAGCTTACAAAGTCTTAATAATTTTGCAATACCACATCAGTTTCCACTGAAATTTTTGTTCAAATTATTCACGATCAGAAAGCCCCATACAACATTCACGCATCTACAAGGGAGTTACCAGATTTTCTAAAGGAAGCACAATCACCTCCCAGCACTCAATGAGGATAAGGAGCGCATGCCTTATCATCTAAACCATTCCGTTTTTACAGCTGCCAATTCATCATATCTTTTCAATCTTCTCTGCTTTTATTACGGGATTTTCTTTGGCTATGGCCTCCCGACCAGCAGTCTTGTAATCGAAAGAGCACACGTGAGTCTCAGAGTAGCGGTGGGCCCCACAAAATGTGCCCCCACAACGGCATTTGAACCTGGTGAGCCCCACCTTTTTCCGGCACACGAAGCAGCGATTGGCTTGCTGCTTGTTCTTTTGATCCTCTCCATCCTCCCTCTTAGGGACCATGACATGGGCTTCATCCTTATTTTCAGAACTCTCCACAAAAGATTCAACTGATACAGAAGAAGATGCGGTGGTGATGGTGGCAGCAGCAGCAGCAGCAGCAGCAGCAGCCGCAGCAGCAACAACAGTAGGAATATTATCCGCTACTGGAACAGCAGGTGCAGCCATAGCTTGCTGTTTCATGATATAGTCTCTGTAGCATTTAGAGCAGAGATTGTTGGTGACCGCACTTCCAAAGAAGCCACAGTTATTCGCACAAAGGATTTGAGCTTCAGGAGTACGGCACTCAGTCTCATCAGTCTCCTTCTTCCAGCTCTCTTGGGCCATGCTTCACCAAAACAGAATGAAACAGACCAAATATAATCAGAGATGGATGGAAAGCAGCTTTCTCCTTCCGACTGATGGATGAGTCAATCTCTGTCTTTTCTTCTTAGCTCCAAGGAACGGTGAAGTATAAACACATGCAACAAAGAAAGAACGCAACCAATCCTTTGCTCTTGGATCAGTATGAGCTCATTTCCAACGGCACCTGTTACCGAGAAAAGCATATCTTAAGACCTGAGATCATAACTAAATATTCTTAACATTTGAAGAAGCCTTAATGCCAATTCACAACAAAGAATCAATCTCTGTACTTGTATAAGGAAGAAAAAAAAAGCCTTTGAAATTCATAAAATTAAGTTAGTAGAATCATTGCTGAGATCCGACGGTTAAGTAGAAATGAGCAAACAACAACACATTTCTTAAGAATACAGCAAATCATATCAAAACACAAATTAATGAATATTCGTATCGAGGAAAAGAATTCTGAATAAAAAGGTACTATTCAGCTTTGTGTAAAATAGGCAGGGGAATCGGGTACCAATAAAGATTTGAGAAAAATACCTTTTCAAAAATCTTAAGGCAAAGGCAGTGTACGAAACATCTAAAAGAATTTCTGAAATTTCTAAAAAATTGCAGGGATCAGGAGGTCCTTATCCCGAAATTTTTTGGTCCAAAGCTGTGATTTTTCCCATCAGATAGGGAAAACCTTCAACTGATAACATCATGAGACTGTTCCAAACCAAAATAATAATAATAATAATAATAATAATAAATAATAATAATATCGTGAGAAGTAATCTAACTCAGATGATTCGCACGAAATTGAGGGAATCCCACTCAAATTCTGCAAACAAAAGCAGCAATCATTCAATAACCCCTAGCAATTGAGCATGACTATCAAAGATCACGATCATAATTCGCAAATTTCTGCATAATTACGTAGAAAACTAGATAGGCAATAACTATTGAAGGATCAAAGCAGGAATAGGAGTCGAAGATTGGAACAGGCGATCCAACAAAAAAAAAAAAAAAAAAAAAACTGACCTCGATTTCTTCAGAAGATCGTTTCTCTCCCTGATTTTTTTTTCTTTTTCGTTTTTCCCCCAAAAGAATAATAAGGAGAGGTAGAGAGAGATAATGTAGCGGTAAGGGTTTTAAGCATTCGGGGGTCCTCGCCAACACCATTTTTTTTTTTTTTTTTTTTTTAATAAGGGAAAGAGGTGGGTGGAATGGGGGCTCGAGCCGTGTGTGCTGCCCGACCTGCCCGAACCCCTGTCCGTCACCTGCCCGCGGACCTAATAATTGGACCACGAAAAAAGCCTCCATAATGGACCCGGCCCATGGCGTGTGGCTCCCAGCGTTCAAGTGGTTTTCTTTGTTTTTTTTTTTTTTTTTTTCAATTTGAGATAAACCCAAAAAAGATACTATTGTATATATTTTATTTTTTTAAAAAAAAAATTCCGAGCCTAATTATTTTTTTTTTTTTAGAAAAAAAAACTTTTAAAAATCGCCGGCTCGAGATAACAGCCATTATCATGCACAGCGATTGCCTTTTGTAAACTAGTTTTTCTTTGTTCAGTGGGGCCCAGGTGATTGAAAAAGTGGGTTTTTTTTTTTTTTTTTTTTTTTTTTTTTTTTGGGTGGGGGGGGTACGTTTCTTGTGCCCATTAATTAAAAACTTTAGGTGGAAGACCATAAAGGCGGAATTTTCTTCCTGTTTGGAATAGAGAAATCAAGCCAACCGATTTTTCTTGATTACCTTAATTATTACTGTTATTATTATTATTATATATTTGGGATAAGACTAAAATATGCTAGCAGGTGAAAGTTCTGGCGTGTTCTTGTTGGATGTTATTGCTGAGACCTGACAATCCAAGCAATCATTTTATTACTATATGCTTCGAAATTTATATAAATTTATATATTTTGAGAATTTATATCAATTATCTTAACATTTCCATCGTATTCTTATATAAAGTCAGTCTAAATCATAGTGCTTGACGGGTACAAATAGAAAAACAGCTGAAACAAAAAAGACCTGCATAGTTAGATAGAACTGGATAGACATTTCTCCATCACACACACGCAGAAACGCAGTTGGAACGCAATTGGATCAGCAGTGTGCCTTGTACGATACGGCGATGGCAGGACGTGTTGATACTCGCACTTTAAGACAAACAGTGCGTACCACACAACAAGCAGGCAAAGCCAAATAGGCGCAAGCGCTTTTAATGTAAACGCATCATCCACATTCGTACCCTCTATCTGCACTTCTTTTTAAGACGGTCGGCTTTAGCGATCAGCAGCCTGAGTGAACATCACATCATACACACCCTTCAAATCACTGTAACCAAACCACATGAGCTGCTACACTTAAAACTATATATATTCCGCGAGCAGACACCACGAACATCTATAGACCGCTAAAACTGCAAAATAGTTCCTTCTTTTTTCTTTTTTTTCTTTTTTTTTTTTTTTTTTTGGCTTTTGTGGCGGTGAAGGTGAGAAAGGAGCCCCACCAACCAAAAAAACTATAGAGTCGCATTCACAATTCCGTACAAAAAGAACCAACTCCACAACTCCACAAGCATGTAAATAAATAAGAGAAATCTCCAGAGTTAACACACAAGTGCGTTGGCAGGTAGGGACAAAATAAAGGTGGAAAAGGCAAACACGCATAGTCTTCTAGAGAAAGATGAACAATCGTAGCAGATTCTAATTCGGCAACAGATTAGTCAAAAACCAAAACAGACGACATGTTTCAGAGAGCCCTATTCAAGCAGCCAACAAAATGACAAGCATCAGCAGAGTGTAAAAACCAGACAAGAAAACCATCGCACCAACAAATTATTCCAGGACAAACTTAAATCTAAAGCTTCGAAAACTAGAAAGAAAATACACTGACATACAAACTTAACGGGGAGGTTTATATCATTATATACCATTACCATATCCTATCACTTGAAAGTTGAAATCAATGAAAATACCACCACTGGAAAATCTCAAGGAAAATACCTTGGAGCGTAACTTCATCTATCAAATAAATGTTGCAGATAAATATAAAACTATAAGCAAAATTAGTGAAGAGATGCATGCAAGTGAACCGAATCAAACATAGAATAAAGAAGAAAATACACTGCTCTATTTCAACTCCCTCCGGTGAAAAACTCAAGTTCACTACTGGTTCTTAGAGATGAACAAAAGATTTACAGGAGAAGAAAAGGCTTTCATGAAAAGGACAAGAAAAACAAAAAAAAAAAAAAAAAAAAAAAAAAAAAAAAAGAAAACTACTCCAAACCCAAAATAGAAAAGAAATGGTACCATACCATCAAACTCCCTAAACTATAAAACTCATACTACCAATGTTCTTCAGACCCAACGAGCAATCTCAAAAACAGGAAAAAAACAACAGCACGGCAACCAAACTAAGTATTAGATGCAATACGGAAAACTAACTAGCTTACCACACTCCAGTGGCTATGAAGAAAAGCTTTTCTTTTTATTCCCCTTGCTCTCAATTTTCATGCAAAATTCTCTGCAATCTTCAGAGCCTGAAATAAGTGCAAAGTATGTGTTGTAGCTATTCTGAAATTGCTACCTGGGGAATACTAATGACTATTGCCGATGAGGGATTCATAATATCTATCAAGAATTGGCAACACCATTTGCAATCTTCTCAGATGAAGATTTCGCAGCCGTCAAGGAATCACCAGCAACTGAGCCCATGCTATTTTCCTCAGACGGCTTTCTCTCTACGAGACCACCATGGGGTGCTTCTTTACTCAGAATAGAAACAGATTCCAAAGGTTTCTGCAGCTTAGGCTTTCCGTAAACCCCGTCCTTCTCTCTCTCACCAGCAGCATTATCGGGGGCTCTACCATCCCATACCTAAAGAATTAAAAGAAACAAAAGTAAGAACGTACCTACAGAACCGAAAAAAACTGCACTAGTAGGGCACAAGTGATTAACCAAAATCATTAATGAGTAGTTAAGAAACAAACGGTTAGGAGAATGAGCTTGCCTGTCTCTGAAGCTGTTGTTGCTTCACCCTCTTTTCTTGCATCACCTTCTCACGGTCCTCATAGAACGCAAAATCATCCAGGATGGATGTCTTGCTTACATGATCCTTGAAAATCTTAAGCATCTCGAGGCCCTGCTCCAACTTCACCTACAGATTTATAGGAAGAAAAAGAATACATAACACTGCTTTTTTAACAAGCTGCTAGAATACCAGTATATTTGCAAAAGATACTCCACCTCCTGGGTATCTCGGCTGTTTGTTACTGGTTTGTTGTCATTGTTCTCCAAAGTGATGTGCTTCAGGATGCTGTTAGGGACATCCTTCACAATGTGCCACTCGACAGGGAAGCAACCATTCCACTTGTCTTGCTGCCAATACTCCACGGTCTTGTTAAAATCAACTGAGCCCACCATTTCGGCAACACCCACAAATTGTCCACTCGTGTTCACCTGACCAGTCAGTATGAAGACACAAATAATCAACGTAATGAGATAGAGAATACAGCGAGAGTGATGAAGAACAATAAACACAAGCTTACCGAGAAGAACAAGAAAACAGGGCATCCTCCGGCTTTCTCCTGAGCTTCTTGGTACCCAGCATCCAGCTTCTTGTTTCCATTGGGGGTGCTTGCCCAGACATTGTACTTGATGCTCTTGTGAACATCATCCTCGCTATACGACTTAATGATGAAGAACTTCGCATTAGTGTACTTTTCAAGGAAATCTGCTCGGTTGTACTGTTCCTTGTCAGGAACAAAAATCGTATCCTCCTTCCCTATTGTGGGGAGAGTCTGTCCCTTCACAGCAATAGTAACATTAGGTCCCAATGTCTTGTGATGATATTTGGTGCGGTCCCCTCTCGGCCCTCTGTTCAGCTCACCAACCCCATCCTGGTTATCATAACTGAAACGACAGAACCCATTGCCTCTTCCCCTAGGCTTGTATTTGTTCTCTCCGGTCATCCCCCAACTGCGCAAATTAGTTCTAGACTCATAGCCGCCTGATCCAAAGCCAAGGCTATTCTTTAAAGCATTCCCGAATTGATTGTATGGTCGGTTAGCTGGATACATCCGGTTCATGTAAGGAGGAGCTGCAGGTCCCATCCCATTTGTCATTCTAGGAGTATGCATACCCTGAAGATAATATAACATAAGTAAATAGATCTTACCGCGCGTGTGGATATTGCATCTTATTTTGATAATACATACATATACAGGAGCTCTACTTTTAGAACTACAAGGTAAAAACTCCCACTGAAAAACCTAAAATATGTATTAAAAGAGTAAATAAGATGGAACTGAATTAAAGAAAACAAAATATGACAAAAGAGCTAGAAATTCAATCTTTGGCCTGTCTAACTCTCCAGCAGAGAGTAGTACAACATGATGAGAGCTAACGCCCAATTGTAATTCTCGATTACTCTTCTACAGTAAGGTTCACTAAAGACAAATACTGGATTTAACCTCGCGAATGAACTCACAGAGAAACAATTGTTAATTCCTACGACGACTTCCTAATGATAAATTGACGACACTTGCTCATCAGACGTACCATGAGATGAGGCACAGGTCGCTGATTCTGGTTTCTCGTATTAGCATTGTGTGAAACCGCAGAGGGTACCGAGTTGGGCGTATTGGGTCTGTGCTGACTGGTAGAGTAAACAGGCCCGTCATAATACGGTAGGGCTGCACGCATCGCATCAAACCCGAATCTCGAATCCTGAAAACCAGCAGAAGGAAAACTACCTGGCAAGACCCCCCTACTGCCAGGTGTCAGTGATGGATTCTGGTGGCTTGCCTTACTGTTCACATTTGCATTACCATTGGGAATTCCATTTGAGTTTGCTTTGGTTGTATTTACAGGAACAGAGGGCTGATCAACAGCAACGGAAGTGGACACTTCGTTTTGAGTAGTAGTGGTCTGGTTGGACACATGAGATGTTGTGGTGGGTGTTGGTGGCTGGAAAATTGGAGGATACTGATAATGCTGTGGACCATACAGTTGACCGTCGACAGTTGGAACTGGGGAACCAGCAGATGGGTATGGACTATAAGGAGCATAGCCATATCCGTGGTACATGTCTCCATAAATTCCCTGCCAAAAAACAAGGAATTGAGTTAGTCCAGACATCATGCATAAACAACTAATAAAGATTTTGGTACGCAAATTTAAACGAAAAAAGGTACAAGCAAGCTTTTTTTGGGGGGGGGGGGCTGAAAGAAATGCATTTGTGGCAACTCTATGTGAATATCTTTTGAATAGCAAAGAGCCAATTAGGCCATGCTGTAGAGTGCAGTGATTTTCAATGAAATGCTGTATAAGTAGAACCAGTAAAAGAAGCAAAATCCCCTCTATAGCTACTCCGGGCAACAGAAGCTCCAAGCATTCTAATGTGGCAAAATGTCTATTAGAGGTGACTGCAGGTGAAAACAGAGGGAGAAGCAGGGCAAAACAGGACAAAATTTCCTGCACAGCTGACTACTAGATACATCAAAAGCATCAAAACCATGCCTACTCAATACTTCAACTCTTAGTTTCTCGTGTATCTGATTGCTATAGTTCAATTTAAACATCAAACAAGAAATTTAATACAATCTCATTGACTATTAACTAGCTGAAATCTCAGTCACTGGCAGAGCATACCGGGGAAATCTCCACTCCATCATGATTCACATAGCCATGGTTCCAATCATTGCTGGTACCGTCATAACCTAAAGAAAAGAGTTACTGGGTCAATCAGTGCTCTATTCATATTAAAAAAATAGACATAGACAACAAACAAAAACTAAGTAGAATAACCAAGAACAAGAACCAAAAATTGTCAAAAACAGAAACCAAAATGGGCATCAAAACAAGTTTCCTTACTTCCATAGTAGAAACCGTGGGATGCATAATTATTAGGCATATAACACATGCCTGCTTCCATGAAATCTGAAAGACCAGGAGTCAGCGATCGATCCGATGGAATTTGCACGGTTGGTGCTTCACCATTAGCAGACTTGCCTTGAACAGCAGTTGGCTACATACATACAACAGAGTAATCAGCACAAGCAGGCTCTATAAGCATAATTATATAGTGCAACCACAAAGGTAAACTAACACACTACCTTCTTGGTAGCCTCAACAGCATCCTGTGCCTTGGGCTGAGAATCCAATGATAACTTTGGTTGCAAATATTCAGCAGCTTTTGTCACGCGTGAATTAAGGGAACCAACCAAAGAGAAAGATGCCAGATTTACTTGACAAGCAAAATCCAAGTGACGAAGCAAAATCAAATCAAAGGCCCACTCTATAGCAGGAATTATAGCACGATGAGAGAACAGATGGATCAAAACTCATCAATTTTCACTAAAAGTATCATCTTTTTTTTCTCCCGAGATATAGCTCAGGGCAAATCTCAACCAAAGATCAGCAAACAAGTAAAAACATAGGATACATAAACTGCGACAAATAATGAAAAAGAATAAAACTAAACCGACTACTACAGAACGACTAAACAACAGAAATACTAGCACCGATCTGCGCATAAACCCTGGTAAAACCCATAGAAAATAGCAGGAAAGGAAAACAAAGAAAAAAAAAACGCTCAATCGATGACGAAAACATACCTCGCGAAGAACGATCTCGACTGAGTTTATTGGAATAATAATAATAATAATAATAATAATCATAATAATAATAATACAGAATTGAATCAGAGGCAAAAAAGAGCGCGTATCTATAAAAAACAAAAAAAAAAAAAAAAAAATCGATGCGAGCGAGGATACGTTCAGCGGAGGGAGCAACAGCCGCCATGGATCAGATCTGGAGGAGGCACGCGATCTACGGAGGTCCCGAGGGGAGGCGAGGCGCCGAGCTAACCCTAACCCTAGAAACAAAAAAGAAAAAGGAAAAGGGATAGAGGAGGAGGAGGAGGAGGAGGAGGAGAAACGCTAGGGAAGTGAGAGAGAAGGAGCCGCCACTGGAGTGGGGTGGAAGGAATGAAAGAGAGAGGGTTTTGAGTATCGAAAAGCGGTGATTCAAATAGCACCACGGCTGCGCCTCCATCACCACCGGATTTCCTTCATTTCTTTATGATTTTTATATTCCACGAGTCTTTCCTTGGACAGGGGGGGGAAGACCAAAACCCTAGTCTTTACTGGGCTCTTCACTTCTCTTCCTGGGCCGGGCCATATTGTTTTCGTTCGGCCCACCCGGCGCTAGAAATTAGATCGAATATAATATAGAATGAATATTATAGGATAAGACGAGGCAGCGATAATGTCATCGCTCTCTAGTGAGATGATCGATCATCATTTTGTTCAGCTCCAACCTCTTCCTTCCTTGTAAAGCCCTTCTCCAATCTAATCTCGAATGTCGAAAAAGTCTATCTTGAATAGAAATAGCTGACTGTGTTTAAATTTTATGGTTAAATAATAACATAAGTAATGACATCCCCACAACTCTCCACATACATGTAGAATTATTGGTAAACCCAAGCTGGATGCAATTCACAAGTCAAGATGGGCTCCACACCTTAATTTCCACACATCATATAGTACAACTATTTTACTAACAAAAGCACAATTGTGAGCATGACATTTTTCAAACGATAACCGAAATATTTGTTGATAGAGAATAATAGAGAAGGTGCATGCAATTTTACACGATTACATTGATTAAAAGTAATGCATTTGATCTACAAAAGAACAATTATTAACGCCACATTAATGTCACTGCCAAAATTTTGGCGTCAATCTCTTGCTCTTGCTCTATTGCCATGACGACGTAGAATTTTAGAGTAATAGGAGTCTCAATTTCCAACTTGAGACTCAGCTTCGGACTAAGGGAGATTTGATCAATCAATTTACCGTTTTTTCGGCTCTAGTTGATCTAATTAGAATCAAAATCAGGCCCAGCTTCAGCTGTAAACAAATTCTCAGTTTTAAAACAGTGGAGAGTTTGGGCTCTAGCCCTATTCTAATTAAATCCCATTCATGTGGGGAATGTGGTGTGAGTCCAAATCTGGCCCAGCACCTTTCTTGGACTCATTAGAATAACCCAAAAATGACAAAAAAAACAAACACGAAGATATTATGCATGTGGATGTGCCGTAGCAATCACAACTTACTATAATGATAGGAAATGTGAGAAGTATTAATCGTTACTAGCGCAAGTGATAAAGAATTTAGTGGTTGATATTAGAGATTTCAAATTTAAAATTTAATTGCTTTATATTTTCATATAAATTTATTTCAAAATAAATAAAATATATAGCATGCTATTTTTATCTTTAAAAAATAATAATAATAATAATAATTGCGGGGGAGCCCGCGAACTCTCCATCACTGTTGTGTGGACGTAGAATAATTAATGTACGCAATGTTGTGATTTTTTCTTTTTCTGTCCCTCAAGGCTCGAAGTATCTTCTATTCTCTCAAAGGAAATATGGGCCAAATCCGGACTATATTCCACTTTTGATACCGCGCAAGATAGAAGCGGATAGCTCATTCTTAAATTACTATTTGATTCATGCCAAAGTCTACAGATTCTTGTTATCTCTTCGGAATCAAAGTAAACTCCAACAAATAGCATGATACTATCGATATAGAAGATGACATGCTATCGATCGATACAAAAAAAGTTGTCGAAATTGGTCACTAGTTAGAAGCAGAATTTGAACTGATTCTATGAATGCAGTGCGATGCATTCTCATCATAAAAAAAGACCTACTCATGATCATAATGTTTCCTTCAGAAATTAATAACACAACTTTTCATATTATGTGCTAGCTCCATCTAAGTGTTAGTCTTGCCATATCTCCGCATCGAGCAGTAAACAAGCAATAAAAAATCAGCCAAATGAAGCGACAATACCTTATTTGAAGTGGGAAGAAAAGATCAAATAAAATCACATGACTGAAAATTAGAAGCTAAAACTAAGCACTTTGATGGCTTTCAGGTCTTGTGTGATCACTTCCTCCTTCTCCAGCATTGCTTACTCTCACAGTCAACGGCGTCCTTACGTGATGATAGCCGTCGGACCACACGATCTCGCCAAAATCATACCGATCCTCCGATTGCTTGATTGGTGTGATGGTCACGTAGTATGTCATCTTCTCCTTGTGTGGAGTGAAGATTAATACCCCCGGCCATACAAAAGTATGTACCCCTTGAGGATTTTTAACACTAGCAAAGTAAAAGGCATTTTTGGGGCCAACATTCCTCAATGTTCTTTTAACTGTTATCGAAGAGCGAAGATTCGATATTGTAATGGCTGGGTAGTTTAGGTCTAGATCTGAATAATTTCCACCGCAGCTCGTCTCGATGCTTGGAGATGGAAGAACCATTCTCTTTATTTGAGTTTCTGTGTAGCCAAGGCTACAAAGAAACGTAACATAGTCTTGGGCTTCAATATCATACACAAGTCCGGGATCCATCACGGCCACTGGATTTACATGTCCAGCACCGATATCGAAGGGATCGACTGGTTTCAGTGTTCCACCCGCCAAAATCGTATCGTAGGTCGTGTCGGTCATGTAGGCTGCACGTTGATAAGCGGTCAAATTAGATGATGGTGATAATTTATAGCCTTTTCTTCGTTTATTCGAACTATTAGTGTTCCGTGACAGCAAAGGCTGAAAACCTCTGGTTCATGGGGTGAATTTAGAATTTAGAATTTTAATTGTTTTCTTGTAGTTGTTTTTTCTCATGACACAACATATGGTTAAGAGGAGGGGATATAGATTGCCAGTTTTATGTTTTACCTGTTGTCATGAGAGCAGACCTAACGGCTGCAGGGGACCAGTCGGGATGAGCTGACTTGATCAGCGCGACAATGCCGGAAACGTGAGGGCATGACATGGATGTTCCCGATTCGAAGTTCCAATCGACAGATCGCTGATCGAATGGTAGCATAGTTGGCGAAGATACCGGCGGCCATGCTGCCAAAATATTAACCCCGGGAGCAGCAATATCTGGCTGTACCAAGATCCAAGTCAGTTGGAAAAACAATTATATATGCAGCTACTGTAAACTCATTTAGCTTCTGAATTTAATAAGTATGTGAAAATTACGTTTCAGACTAAACAAACAAAATATTAATTACCTTGAGGATGTTAGGAGATATAGAACTTGGTCCTCTGGAGGAGAAAAATGCAACAGAAGGTGCTGGTGAGCTGCCAATACTCGTCCTGCTTAGCGATATAACTACTGTGGCATTCCTTCTAGTTCAATAGTCCGTGCGTTAGACAATAATATGCATCCTTTTTATGTAAAAAGGAGGAAAAAAAAGGTAAAAATATATGTCTAATGAGATTCATTGTATCGATTTCGGAAAGTTGGACAACCCAATGGTTTGCAGCCTTTTCTTGATAAAAAAATTGCTTTTATCTGAAAGCAGGTTAAATCTTTTCAGACCTGGTTCGAGCTCTGTGTTGTAGCTCGAATAGACTGGGCCCAAAATTAAATGAAAACAATTTTAACATAAAATTAATTCCAGTATTAATTTCAAACGAAACCTGAAAACTGCTTTGTACTGAAAATGACGGGTCCAATAACTGCTCTCGTTCCGCGGAAAAGGTCCTAACATTACAAATTTACAATTGTGGAGAATGTAAGCATCATCACATACTTGGCGGATTGAATGTAGTTGAGGATCTGGGTGCCTTGGTGGAGGTCGACGTGGACGGTGGGGAGGAAGTCGTCTTGAATTGTTTGCTTGGTAATGGTCTCCGAGAAGATCACGGCTGATCCGTTGGCTGCCAAGACTGCCAGCGCTGCAACTGCACTTGATACCTGCCCTACGGACGAGAAGCACAGAACTATTTTCCCTGTGGCTAACCTTCGGCGGTTTGTGCTGAAGGAACATGACCTTCATAAGTTTAAACACGAGCATGGTAAATTTAGCTTGGTCATAAGATCCATCACAAGCCAACCTAGGTTCACGCTTGGCTCGACTTATGCTATAGCAGAAAGCAGGAATGCTAGGAGGAACGTAGAATCTCTGAAATTCTACATTCTGCCTAGCATTCTGAACAGTCCTTTTTGCGCACTGCATTCTAGCATTTTTTGTAATTTAATTGCACCGCCGTGCCAAATAGACATTAAACTAGTACATTACTTAAACTTTGTTGAGTAGATAGACCTTTCCCATTAAAAAATAGTGAGAGAGAGAGAGAGAGATGAGTTCAGCGCACATGGAAGGTGCACAACAGGATAAAGAAATGGAGCCTTTAATAAGTTGAGCCGTTCATCAATTGGAGAAATGGCAACTCTTTAACTAATTAGTGCGTCAATTCAGGATCAAATTAAGAACCACAAGAAGATTGCTGTTGTGATCGAGACTCCATTCTTTATTATTATTAGCACGCCCTTCTTCTGTGCGGAACTCTGAGAATGAGAACTACCCGTCATCAAATATTTGGCTGCTGTCGATCAAATTCATCTTCATTTCCTTCAGAATAAAACCTTGCCCCTGTTCATAGTTCAACTGTAGCTTGTGAGCACTGATGCGAAAGCTAGGAGAAGTAAAACGACTCGACAAGAGTCACACCGCTACGTTTTATCAACCACATGGATGGATGCTTGGTACAATGCTCGGTCTTTACTCTTACGCTACCCTTGCAGTGTATTATTAGGTCCAAATTGCACCACTAATCCCGTATTGTTATTATTAATACAGAGCAGCACTGTAGCATGCATTATTCGTGGTAAAAGTAATCTATCTATCTATAGAAAGATAGTTTATTAGATACATTATTAATTAACCGGTCATAATAATAATAAAACAAAATGAAAGAGAGGAAAAAAAAAAAGAAAAAAAAAAAAAGGGCAATAAATATATTACCACGAAGGAGACGCTGTTCCCCAGCGTAATCAGTGTGGGGAAGGCCCGGTCGATGGTCCCGCCGGCGACGCAGGTGGCCCATGGCGAGACGTTCTGCACGAGCGCGGCGTCGGGCCCATCGTTGCCGGCGGAGAAGACGACCGCGACCCCCATCTGGGCGGCGTGGAAGGCCCCCACGTCCGTGCTGGTGGCGAAGAGCGGCATTAGCGGCGGCGACGACCCCAGCGACGCCGAGATCACTCCCACGCCGTCGCGCAGGGCGTCGTCGAACGCTGCCATGATGTCCGCCTCGCTGCACCGCCCCTGCAGCTCCACGAACCAGCACACCTTGTACGCCGCCACCCGCGCCCGGGGCGCGCCGCCGCGCGCGACCCCGCCGCCCAGCCCGCCCAGGTAGCCCGCCCCTCGCGCCGCCGACCCCGCCGCCGTCGACGCCGTGTGAGTGCCGTGGCCCACGCGGTCGCGCGGCGACCGGTACTCGCCGCCGCCCGTCGTGTTCAGCTGCCCGAACTCGCGCTCGAAGCCCGCCACGTAGTAGCGGGCGCCCACCAGCTTGCGGTTGCACGCCGCCGCCGGGTCGAACCTCTCGCCCTTCACGCACGCCCCGCGCCACGTCGCCGGGACCGGCCCCAACCCCGAGTCGTCACGGAAGCTCGTGGATTCGGGCCATATGCCTTTGCAGCGTGAAGCGCGAGTGAGGAGCAATCAATCAAAACCTTAGCAGCAACCGTACGCGCATTGCATTCAGGTACATATGACTAGTTTTTCTTCTTATTCGATCTCGGACTATTTATTAGCTCGGATATATACATATACACGCTCTTAGGAATAGGCTAGTTGTTCCATGTTCTCCAAACATGTTGTAGCAAGTTTTCAGGTCGGTCCCCATATCTTTCGATTGTTACAGTTGCATTCCAAGTCTCAGCATTATGTTGTAAGACCATGAATGTAATTTTGCCATATGAAAAATAAACAAGTCGCTTATGTCACAATTAGATGTCGATTAAGAGGGTATTGCTGCCCGGTTTGATGACGAAATTTGATTTAAAAAAATAATAATAATATGCAACAGGTTCGGGGCCATACTGAAACTACACTTAAAAAGGTGAGGATCATGGTGTAATTTAACTCTCCCTCTATTGGGAGTTGAATAGGAACTTGATTCATTCCTCGAATGGTTATGGTGTTTGTGTAGCAGGAATAGAATGAATGGTTATGGTGTTTGTGTAGCAGGAATAGAATAGCTTATTTATTGTGATAGAAAATGTACATTGGAGGAGGGAAAACAGTACCTGTGTCAAAGATACCAACAACTACATCATCACCGTATTTTAATTGCAACGGAGTGGCTTCCCCAGTATCCAAGGTAAGCCCCATAAAATCCCAGCTCCGAGTCGTGTGCAGCTGTAGCACCTTGCTTCTGAAAACTGATATCACCCCTTCCGTATCTGTTTAATTTGATCACAGTTCTCTTCAATGACAGCATTCATAATTTGCATACGTGTTAGCTTATTGCATTTAAGTTGAGGAATTAGTGTTTGATTCTTACTGGACAAGGTGGTGGCTTGTGTTGAGTTGAGCAATGCAGCAAAACCAGAGAAACTATGCTTGTAGCTATACACCAACGCTTCCTTTGCTTGAGATTCTCTGATAAGTTAAATGAGAAAGGTAAAAAGCTATGTTACTTTATCTGTTTATTTATGATGGTCGCCCGCATGAAGGGGAAACCAAATTTGCCTGTAGTAAAGAATATTACTCAGAAAAGACATTGCAGAGAATTTGGACATGGGACTTTGTGGTGAGAAGAGGATCATGGCCATGGTTGTGGCCCAAGTAGACAATGTAAACCTGCAGGACAAAAGAAAGAGGACAGTATGATATAAGTCCATTTTTAATGGGCAAACAGATAAAAGGTAAAGCTCTAGAGGCGAGGAGGTTACATGGGGTGTTGGTGTGGAGGGAATATAATGGAATGAGAGTGAGAAGAAGAGGACCCAGAGCAGCTTTGAGGAAGCAGTCATTGTCTTTCATGCAATCAACTAAATGGTAGGGCTGAGTTTTTATAGATGGGGACTGGGAAGGGTCGGCATGCATATGATTCCATGGGGCTGGAGTGTGGGATGGCATGGTGTAGGGTGCTTGTACTGCAAGCTTTGCAAAGCTAGAATGGCTCTGACAACCCCCCATGGTTGCATGATGGCCTTCAGTTTTTGCCCCATTCATCTTGCCTCCACATTATTCTTGATGTATTTTTCATCACTTAGTTGTGACAAGGGGAGAATTTGATAAAGATCGAATGATAAGGTGGCATGCAAGGTTGATAACAGAAAAAATGGGAACCCAATCCTCCCTACTTGCATTCTAATCATCTTATCTAGTTTCCTACCTGTCTAGGGTTAAGAGCCAATGGTGGAATAAACTAGATATTATACAAAGATAGCTTTTGGGATTCCCAGAAAGGCTAAATCTCAGGGTTTAGAGTTATCCCATGTAGGTAAGAATGTATAATGAATAACACGTGTGCTCTGCATCATTACTCCTATAATCCACTTCTATTTTGAGATAAACTTGAACCTCCAATTAGTTCATTGAAATTACTGCAGCTACTGTGATAGAGCTTTTGGAATCTATATATTTCTTCAGTCTTGCGACCAAATTTTGCAGCAAATAATCAGTTAATTTGTTTGTTATTGGCTATATAGCACTGATTCAGTAGATATTTGTTACATAAAAGCACAAGCAATATAAGAGTTGGATTGCATATAGTTCCTCTTAGGCCATACTTGGGGATTTCCTGTTAACTATTGCGAGTAGAGTCTCACGGAAGCTGGGCCTAATTATCTAAAAGTTTTTTTGAGCTATTGCTTTGCAATACTTTATGTGCATGCATGTATCTATAACTCATATTTTAATTCAAGGTTTAGCTCATAGGATCCTACACTATTAAGCCTTCAGCACCTTTATCAGACCTTTTCTGTTTTTGATAGTAAAAAACTCTCTTCAGTTTTAGGAGAAAACTGAAATATAGGACTGCATGCATAGTCATTAAGTCCTAGTCCTACCTTCTAGAGTCACGCGCGGCATACGTTGGCATAAATATGTTGATAGGAACATGGATTTCTATATATCTTGCCCCGGGCTATGTGATTAGAGGGTATTTAGGAGGTATAATTAATTCCTAGTAGTTCCCTTTTGCTCTTTATTGATGGTCTTTGAATGGCTTCTTCTACAATTTTTTCTTGTTATGGTGTAAGATTTAAGATTTGAATCACTTAAGAGAGATTTGAGTCACTTATCGTTGGTGAATACCTAACCGATGTCTTGACTGATGAAATACACTGTTCACTTGGGTAGAAGGCTAAAATTTGTTTCTATGTTGTTTCTTTTCATAGAACTGTCATGCTGTTAAGTTTCTAGAAGAAAATTTTGGTGTTAGGAAAATTAAATATGCTGTAGAGAGCTTTGAGGCTTACCAAATACTCTTTCGCATTATCATATTTCTTTAGCTTCAGCACAAAAACTATGAGGATGCTTCAGCGGCAGTCAATCTTCTTTGTAGCTCTATTATTACATTAGATTTGCATCATTAATTTACAGCAACACAAAGCTTGACAGACACAGGGCTTTCATTTCTTTTTTTGTTGGACGTCTAACCTACTTCCATGTAACCCATCCATGGACCACCAAAATGTTTAGACCATGTTGGATCATGCGTCGAGCAAAAGGAACCCTTGACACAATCAACAAGCACGCACAATCTATTCTGTCTTAAGAAACACGGGCTTGTGGTATGATTTCTCATCAACCCGTAAGCTCAAAGGTTCTGAAACTGTGAATAGCTTATGCAAGTGTGTGTAATTGCTATATTGATAGGTCTCTACTTAAATTTTCACTAACTAGTATGTAATGTTGAGATCTGAGAGTGGCTCTGATGGTCTAAGGATTCCAGAAAAATTCAACCTATGATTTCACTAGAATTCTCCAACGTCATTCGAGATACTTTTTTTTTTTTTTTTGAAAGCTTGCTAGTGTATTAAACTAGACAAGCATAAATGTAATTCGAGATAACTTGTCCAGATCAGTCTCAAATATATCTCCTTTGTTTTATATTTGAACCGAAAATTGAATCCTAATAGAGCATTCGTCGCATAAACTGGTCCTGTCTCAGACATAAATACATTCTAAAATAGTAATGGTTTTCATATTATACACTGTATATGTATGCTTCGAATAGACTTCATTTTACATGGCATGAAAAGTCATGCAAGATAGTTCCTGACACCAAACGAGACATCATAGTAGGAGGTTCTGTTTTCTCAGGCATTTACAAGTTACAATGCAGATATTTGGACTCCCTTTATTTTTGAGTAATCAAGATCCATGACTAATTTTCAAATTAGTTTTATCGGGTGAATTTTCCTATTGCCGGATTCGGAGTGGAAAGTGTCTTCAACGGACTCAGACTGACTTTTTATCAGGTCAATAAGGAATGATATGTAACATTGCCTCCAGACTTGAGTGCAATAACCAAGTCAATAGGTCTTCTCTCCCTGTTCCCCTGTCACTCATAGAGTTCAGAGTCAAGCAGAATCTCTCTATTAGTGGTCAATCAAGTTGACACTACAACAAAATTAGGCTATAGCGACACTTTTAAGTGCTAAAATTGTCGCTATACCGACACTAAGTATTGCTATATGTGCCGTCATAGTTAATTTTCCGTATGTCAATATAGATGGAATATAGATCCTAGTCACAAATATGTGTCCTTATAACCTAATTTTGTTGTAGTGTGACTTGATGAATAGGCTCAATTGTTATGGACTTACTTTCTCATTTAATTTTCCGTATGTCAAATGATTTTTTTTTTTTTTTTTTTTTTTTTTTTTTTTTTTCAATGCGTATGTAAGAAGTTACAGCACTTCAGTACCTTAATGATGCCCCAAAAAATATTTATTCATTACATTCAAATGCTAACTCTGTTTTACATAAACAATGATGCAATGTAAAGCATTTGAAAGTTAACTCTGTTTGTTCCTATTTTCTTTTTCCTTTTCATATCTTGTAACTTTCCTTTCGTGGGATAGGAAATTCATGTGGCAAAAAAAATCGCTTGAGTTAATGAAACTCAAAACTTATATAGAGGAGTCACAACTATTTGCATACCCTTTGTCATGTAGGGCTTCCTTAGTACAAAATGTAGTATATTTGTATAATCCATGTAGGCGTATCTAACCCCATAAACGGCTTTGTAAAAGGTCTTTGGTGCTCAAGTGCCACGTCAAAAAAATCCCAATAATCCCAAGCACGGTTGAAGCACCATAACAAGAGAATCAATATACAATAGGCACCTTTCTCCAGTACGGGGGAGTCAGAGTTTCACTCGTCTATGGTGTATCGTCTATGGTGTACCCGTGCCTTCCTAAAAGTTAAAGTTTTTGGATGATTATTGCTGAAACGTAGGTTACTTACGAAGGATAACCTACTCAAGCGGGGGTGGTCGGGGGATACTGATTGCGTACTTTGTGGGGAGGTGCTTGAGACGGCGGATTATTTATTTCTGAGGTGCCTAACTATCGGATCTTTTCTGCTAAGGATGTTGACCAATAAACATTCTTTGCTCACAGTAAACTCAATTGGGGAGCTCGGGGATGCGACCTCCCTAAAAAATGGTACTCTTGGACTTAGAAAACTTAAGAGTATCATCTATGTTTGGTGGGCTATCTGGAAAAAGAGAAATAGCATGATATTTGAAATGAAGAAATTTTTTGCTGGACAAATTATGACGGTCATCAAATCCTACGTGGCGTCTCTAGCTTTTTTTTTTTTTTTTTTTGTTCTCATTTTTCATTTTGAAACCCTGTTGCTTCACCGCGTAATTTAATTTATATTTGAATAAATCGATAACATATCATCTTCTCTCAAATATATATATATATATATATATATATATATATATATATATATATATAAACAAGAGTCATGCTAAAAGTGGTGGGCTATGGACAGTCCAATGTCACTGTCAGATTAGGTCATCTTTAGGACTTTCCAGGATCTGACAAGTAGGAACACCAAAGTGGAACCTCAAATCCCTTCTCCTGTGTATGTTCCGTGGGAATGCAGAGTGTGAAAAGGTTTCTCATCAAAAGCTATCAGAAACTTTAAGCTTTATGCTTTCGTAGTTCATACATTGCAACTAACATTGAGGATGGCAAAAGTGGACGGGGACCAATGGCATATTGTTTAGTTTGCAACAAGATTACGTTATTTATTTATTTTTTAATAAAGGCATTCTTAAATAAACTTTATATTTATATGCCATCATCATATTCTTCTTTTGCGAGTAGAGCTTATATGCTTCCAAAGCACAAATTTAATTATGCTTGTAAATTTTTTATCATTAAATTTATATTGAGATCTATGCTATTATAAAAGCAACTATATAAAAAAAAAAAATAACAAATTTGATAATAAAAAATTCATAAGCATAAGTTGGATTTGTGCTTTTGAAAGTATATAAACCTTACTCTTCTTTTTACTCATGAAATTATTTGTTTTAGTGAAAATAGATAGTGATGTAGTATCTTTGGATTATAAATATTCACTTTGGTTGTTGTCGGATTCACTGTAAAATAAATAAATTCAACCTTAACTCGGCTCCAAATTGTTATAATTAATTTCATCCTAGATGATGGCAAAGCCAATGACAAAAAATAAAAATAAAAAGAATTAACTCTAGATTAGGTAAAAGTCATTTCAAGTCTAAAAATTAATCAGAGATAAACAAACGAGTCCTGTGTGGTGTAGTTGGCACTAAAAATAGGGCCTGCGAGATGATAAGATGACCATTTTGACAACGTGAAAAATAAGCATTATATCCTTTTATCAGAAAAAAACCCAGAAAAAAAAAAAAAAAGGAAAGAAAATTTAGTACTATCACCGGCATTTACTGCAGCATATACGAACATGGTGGAAAATCAAGTCAGAATCCGCCTAACAATACAAAGAGGCATTGATTTCATTTGAAACACTTTGGGAAACAAACAATATTCTTTGTGATGTAGAGAAAATTATTCATCTAATTTGCATTCTCATGAGTTAATACTACATATTTCCAGTCATGATCAATTAAACTTCAACAAAGAATATTATTTTAGGATAAGAGTTGGAAACTTAGCTGTCCTCCTTGATGGATTCTTCTGTATTGGTCTTTTTTGAAGTTTTGTCCTCTTTGGTTGTTCATGTACCACATGCCATATGTTGTGAAAAAGGATGTGGAACAGAGAGGTGCATATCTGATGCCGCTAGCTTAGCAATTACATTTTTGGAGAGGCGCGATTTCGCTAAGTTGAGCTCAAAATTTTGTTAGACTCGGGTCGTGATTTTCGGTTCGCCGTACTCGGCTTGATTTTTGGCTCGCGGTTTTCGGCTCTTTCTAAGTTACATTCGAGCCTCAGTTGAGTTCGGTTCTCCGTGTTTGCCTTTTTGGTGCCTGTGTCAATAGCTATGATTTAATACAACTATATTGAAAGCTCGATAAAATTAAGATTTTGTTTGGAAGTAGAAATAAGTTTATCTAATAATAAAATAGTATGGTTCATCTACTAGCTAAGTAATTTTATTCCAAAAAAAAACATAACTTGGAAGCCAATTAAATATAGACACTTCTAACTTTCACTTATAATAAAATATTTTCATACTAAATATAATATTAGTGGACACCATATCTTGACATCCAAACAGAGTTTAAAGATATTTTTGATGCATCTAGCCCTTGCTCCAGAATCATATCAATTCCTATTTATTTATTGATTCATTTTAAGTTGCTATCCATCAATCAAAATCGAATTCTTCTGAAGCACTTTGGTACGTAGTATCACTCAACAAGGTGGGAGAAGACCAACAACTGGGTCAGCCCAATTCGGGATTAACTTATTCACATCTATCCTGTTTTTTTTTAAAAAATATATACATGCATGTATTAGTCCAACACTAAATTTGGTTGAACTATTAACAAAAAATTTAGAAACAGTGAGCAGTAATCTATAATCCTGTTCCTAACTCTGGTGGAAAAGGGGAGAAATTCTATCAGAGGGAAGCTATAAATTAAACCTAATATTTGTACTCGATCTCCAATCGATCAAAATTGACGAGATTAAGTTGCTTGAAGAATGGCTTAATTAACTTGAATTTACAGATATTTGGATCAAATATTTTCATTTTAAGTAGGTCAATAAAACAGCTGTGCAGTTACAAGCAGTAGACTAGTTAAGCAGAGAGTTATAAAGTGTAAATTCAAGTAACTTATAATGAATCTAGCTGCGTCTACTAAAAAAGATTTTGACTCTCTAGCTATTGAAAATTTAACTCCTGGTACAGTACTAAAGCTTGATAATGGGCCACTCAACTACCACATTCAAGTGTGGTAGGTAAAACAGGGATAGAACAACGGCAAACAGGATAATTTAGATGCTTAATTATTTTAGCGTTCCATGAATATGAAAAGCTTGGGACTTTTTATTTGCAAAATTTGATTTCTGCCTGTCAGCTGCAGTTTATTATAGTTTTTTAAATTAAAGTATAATACTTAGAAAAATTTTCTGTAATTTATTTTATTTTTTTTTGTTTTATTCAACTTCTTTTATGGACAAGAGGTTGGATGTTATGACCCTCAACCTAACATGGTACATAATTAATTGCTCACTTTAAAAAAGCGTGTGTGTGGGAGAGAGGGAGAGAGAGATATGTGGCTCAACTTAACCATGCATTTCCACTTGAAAAATGTTACTTGAGAGAGAGAGATGTGGCTGTGCTTAACCATGCATTTCCACTTCGAAAAATGTGAGAAAAGCAACTCCTGGGCCTCCTGGCACTACTCTCTCATTTTATTTGACTCAGGTCCATCTCCACCACCTCCTCTCCCTCTTCTGATGCATCACCATCCCCCACACCTCCACCTCCACCTCCACCTCCACTAGGGAGGGATAGCAATGACTCTGGGCCGCCGCCGCCACCACCACCACCACTTATCAATCCTTAATTTGACAGCACAAGAAAAACCCATCATTCCAACCCAACCCATCCCAACCCAACCTAACCCTGAGTTAAATCACATCCACCCAAAAATAAATAAAATAAAATGAAGTGAGACTCAAGCAGGAGATGAGAGGGAATATAGAAAAAATGCCTCCACCGTCTCACGCAAAACTGTTTATTGGTGGACTACATTTTTCTGAGAGCTACTTCATGCTTCCCGGTTCCTGCTCAACTATTTGTTATTATTTTTTAAAAAAACTATTAAATATTTTATTTATTTAAAAAATAAACTAGACGATAAAAATCAGACAATAAAGTCTCAAAAGAAAAAAAAAGAAAAGAAAATGAAAGAGACTGTACTGGTCTCCGGATAATAGTATATTGGCGGGCTAATCATTATTATTATTATTATTATTATTGATATTTCGATCATTCTTATTTATTTTATATAATATTCTCACTCTCATGGTACCCAGCAGCCTAAGGTAACGCACGAGAAACTAGTGGATTCTCGTTGAACTTTCCACCTATTTTTTACAAAACCAAAATACTGAGGTAAAAATCAGATAGAGACCTACGCCTTACCTTTTATTTTATACTGCATCTTCTATTTTTTAAATTTTAAATAGTTTCAATTAATTAAGTTAAAATATTCTACCAAATTTTATACTTTTATTAATGGTTAGTTATTATTAATTTGTGATAAATTAAACTATTTATTTACCAGGGAGTAACTATATATGACCATTAAATTTCACGAAATTACTTTGAAATCTAATAAATTTTTTTGACATAGTTGACTCAAATCACTCGTGTCAAAGAAAAATCAAAAGCAAAGAAAAATATTAATTAACAAGATAAAATTGATGAGCCATCTTAAAAAAAAAAAGAGTAGTCTTTTAAAATGAACGGAATATAAAATACATATTTAATTTAAAATTTATAAATAAATATTTTTTATAAATAATTTTATTAAATTTTATAATTTTAAATATAGTCTTCTATAATATTTTTTTTTTTATAAATATAGTTTTAAGAATGAGTTGAACCATTTACTGCTTTTAAAAATTTTGATAAAAATATAATTGCGATAAATCAACCGACTTTAAAAACGATAAATTATTCATCTATCATAATATATATATCATAACGAATGGGGTATTACTTACGAAAACAAATATTATTGCACGTAATCTTTGCAATATATTATATACAAAACAAACATTTATTTTTTCTCACTACATGCAATTTTTTCATAATCCAAACGCCCTGTAATTCCAAATAAATTTTAAACGATAAATTTCAAATCTTATAAAAATATATAAAGACGGTGAATTATTTACCGCTTTTAGAAAACGGTAAGTCCTAAATTATTAACCGCTTTTAGAATACTTATTTCACCTGAACTTATTTTTACAAATAATTTTTTCATAAATATTTTTTTATAATAAAAATTTCATAAGAATTAGTTTTTGTAAATACGCGTCTACAAATAGTATTTTTCATAATTGAAAGAATCTCCGTACATTTTTTTTTTAAAAAAAAAAATAAAACTGAAGAAAAAAAACAATTGAAGGGAGATGAATTCAAAATGGGACATTTAAAACATATGTTGTTTCTTTCAGTTTCTTGTCCCACGCGTGGAAAATTTTAAAAAAACCACCTACACATGTTTGAACCGCCAACCGTATTTACTCCTCCTCAATACCACCTATCCGTCTCGTACTCACTTATTACAACAGTAACAACACCATGTCTTATTCAACACTCTCTCTCATAAGTGGGGAGAGAGAGAGAGGGAGAGAGAGATATTTCCTCTGTCCTTTCCAGTAGCTTTAACATTGGTTTGCTGTTGGTGTATCAAACACAACGCAGACCCCTCATGTGTGTGGTTTTGGTATCCTTCGCGAGGCTGTTTCGGTGGAGGAGATGGTATACTTTTGAGAGGTTTGGGCTTGGGAGCAGCATCTTCTACTAAGAGGGGGTATTATTAATGGGTAATTGTTGGTTTAGAGGGAACTCTTCCATCCACAGAGTATCTTCCAATGCAAAATCTGGTGATTTTTAGTTCTTTTACTTTTTCTTTTACTTTTTTTTTTATTAATTTGGGTGCATATTTACTTTTTTATGTTGGTTTCTGTTTTCTTCTCTCTACAGTTGGATTACCAAAATTGTTTTAATTGTTGTTTGAGTCTCCTCTTGTGTTGTTATTATTGGATCGTTATATATTTTGCTTTAGAGATCCTCTTCCTGTTCTTTTTGTTGCATGTTTTTTTTTTTTTTTCGAAGGTCAAAACCATGCTTTTTGGTTAAGAATCCATTGTAGAAACTGTTACTTCTTTTAATGTATTCCATCTTTACTCTCTCACAAGACAACAAGAAAGAAACTTTTTTTTTTTTTTTTTTTTTTCTCCTCATTACTTCAAATTTAAAATTGTTTGTTGTTGCTCTGCAAGATTAGTCCGTCCTAAATATGTTCAAGGATATTTCAAACGTTAGTTGTTGAACAACAAATGCCCGAGAGAAGTTCAAAGGATCCTGCTTTTTTTTTCCATTTCATATATGCATCATAGAAATTTCTGAATTCTGTACGTATTTATTATAAGTTATATTACTCTAAAACGAAACTTGCTGGTTATAGAATCTCCGAAAGTCCGGAGCCCTTCGGCGAAGGAGGGGATAAAAGAAGGCAGCAGATTGCCCTCGAATCCAAAGGAAGTCGAGGACTTGCGACGAGATTCGGCCACAAATCCTCTGATTGCATTCAAATTTGAAGAACTCAAGAAAATCACAGGGAATTTCAGGCAGGATTATGTTTTGGGTGGAGGGGGATTTGGGAGTGTTTATAAAGGATATATCACTGAAGATCTTAGAGAGGGGTTTCAACCTCTACAAGTAGCTGTGAAGGTTCATGATGGTGATAATAGTTTTCAGGGTCACAGGGAGTGGCTGGTAATATACCTTTTCCTTGCTAAAAATAACTTTTCTTTCCTAAATTCTATTCTAATATATATATATATATATATAGTCCGGCTATAGTACTTTTAAAAGCATAGAAGCTCAATTCTATATATTTATCTGCTTATTTTAGTTAGTAGCAGGCAACTATTTTTTAGTTATGAGATATTTTTGATATCTGTAGGCAGAGGTTATATTCCTTGGGCAACTTTCTCATCCGAATTTGGTGAAACTGGTCGGGTACTGTTGTGAAGATGAGCACCGAGTTTTAATATATGAGTTCATGCCTCGGGGTAGCGTGGAATCAAAACTGTTTTCAAGTAATTTCTCTCGTCTGCACTCACTAGTTGTTGCTGTAATTTCTGCTTTAAGTAGAATAATTTCTTTTGGGATGGATTAAAGTGCATATATATATACTCTGAAACTACAATGATCATTCTACATGCATTGTGTGATTCTTTTGGTTGTTGTTAGTAAAATTTCTTATGCTACCATAGCTAGCTGTTTCACTATTTTTTTTTTTTTAAATTGATGTAATTAGTTAACATTTTTGAATTGTTGTGCCTTACGATTACATTGTTTTCTTAATATGTAACTAGGATGCTTAAATGCTGGCATTCCACACAAGTTAAAAAAAGATGCTTTAATGCTGCCGTCGAAATTCTTTTTGTGGTCAATTTAGGAACTAAACTTTTATTCGTGATTCTCTAAATGATATTCATCTTCTGTTGCCTTACTTTTTGTTCCTTTGTAGGGGTGTTGCTTCCGCTTCCGTGGTCCACAAGAATGAAGATTGCATTTGGCGCTGCAAAAGGGCTTGCTTTCCTCCATGAAGCTGAAAAGCCAGTAATATATCGAGATTTTAAAACATCAAATATTTTGCTAGACGAGGTTAGTTAGCTGTAGCTTCCTTTTAACTGTTTTGATATCTTTGACAAAGTCCCATAACCATAGATAACAACTTTTTTTTCGTGGCTCTTCTTATGTTCAATACCATGCACCGTGCCTATATGTTGTTTGGTGCTTGTTTGGTCATTTAGGCCTTAGAAGTATCTATTTGTTGACTAGCTCATATTGGTATTGTCGTGGAGAGAAACCTCTAAAGAGACCGGAGACTCATCTTCTTCCACAAGAAGTACCTGGACTGTATATGCAAGTGCATAACATGAGGTCAAAAGTTGCTCCATGTTGGATGCTTGCATTCCGTTCATGTATGGAAGAAACTAAATGGAAATTTCTGGCAACCTTTCATAAGTTCTGTTAGTACATCAAAGAAATGGTTATCCCCATTAAATGGGTGAAGTCATTTATTAAATCGTAAATCCTTTGTTCCTTCTAGTCCGTCGATTTGTAAATAATTCTTTTGCTTTCACCATTGTAAGCAACACTCTTTAATTTCATCCCCACGAAAAGCTAACGTGGTTTTAACAGTTTCGTTGTAGATATAATGATTGTGCATTAGCTTTAATTGCATTTCTCTTTAGGCACTTATTGCAACATTTTGAACTCATCTTTGTTTAGATCATTTCGTACTTCGTATCCTGCTGTACTGCATTGCAATTTCTCTTATTCTTTGGTAACATTTATAGGATTACAATGCAAAACTCTCTGATTTTGGGCTTGCAAAAGATGGGCCGGTAGGTGATAAATCTCATGTTTCTACGCGCATTATGGGAACTTACGGGTATGCTGCCCCAGAATACATCATGACAGGTAGTGCATATGTTCGTATACGCAATAGTTTAGAACTTGTCTCTTTTGAGTTTCGGGTTATGAAATGGCCTAAAGAGGTACAGTTCTGTACAGGTTTAGTTCAGTTAGATATTGCTAATAGATGTAGTTTTTTTGTTGTTTAAATTTTGAAGTTCCATTAGAGATTGCTGTTAAAAAAAAATATTTTTGAAGTGGTCTGTTGAATCGACAAAAAATACATGCGATTTGTGTAGCGGTAAACTTTTCACACACACATACACAAAAAAAAGGATGATGTTGAGGTTGGCATATGCTTCGTTTGTCATGTTGATTATAGTTCTTGTGCCATTCAAAAAGCAAAAAAACTGTGAGGATTCTATTTTGAATTTCTGATGTTACTTGGAAAAGCAAGTAATGAAGTATCGACAGAAAAATTTTAGAAACAAAATTTCTTAATTTATCAGAGCTAAATCCGCGAGTAGCAGTATGAAATTAAAATAAATTCCGGTGAGGAACATATTAGATTGTCAGTATATCCCTCTATTTGAAATAGTAACTTAGCAACTATGACGACTTGACAGAAATTTGCTGCTTGTAATAAGGCATTATCGCCATTTAGATTACTAGAATGCTAAACGACACGGATGGACGTTATGTCTGATCTGATAACTTTTTTCACTTCTTCCATGTAGGGCATCTGACTGCAATGAGTGATGTTTATAGTTACGGGGTTGTCCTCCTCGAACTACTTACGGGCAGAAAATCGTTGGACAAGTCTCGGCCGGTTCGCGAGCAGACACTCGCAGACTGGGCCTTCCCATTGCTGACCCAGAAAAAAAAAGTGTTGAGCATTGTGGATCCTAGGCTTGAGGGCGACTATCCTGTTAAAGCCTTACACAAGACTGCCATGCTGGCTTACCACTGCCTTAGCCGCAACCCAAAAGCACGGCCTCTTATGCGAGACATCGTATATTCCTTAGAACCTCTTCAGCTACCTGCAGAGACTTCTGTAGAGGGTTCTACAGCTGATGTCAACTAAGTTTCTATCTCAAATGGCTTGTGTTTTAGGAAGATCATTAAAACTTGTTGATCTTGCAGTCCAAAAAACATGGATTTTGGTTTGGATGCATGCTTAGACGCATCCATTGGTTGAAACAGATCATTTTGTATTTGGCTTGATGTACATTATTTCATTCACACACTTCTGTATACCTCAGACTATTAATTCTGCTGAAGTTTGGGTTGACTTGATGTATAATCTTTCTGGTAGAATATTCTCTATATATTATCTCTCCATAAAGGAAACGAAGTAAGCACAAAATGTGCAGTTCCTAACGATCAATATCTTGTTATTGAATGCCTTCTCACTTTTGTTGGATCATTGCTGAAAGTAGTGCTGACATTAGCTTATGTTACATTGCTATATACTTTTAAACTTCAATTAATTGGCCCTTTTATATAGTTTAGCTCATTTTCACTATGCTACTCCGTGGTTTAAATTATTGCACTTAACTACTTCGCAGTTTCATCTCTCTAGATCTTTTTAATCGAAAAATATAAAGTAGTTAAGTATAATTTTTTGAACTCCCGAATAGCAAAATGAAAATAATTTAAACTGCATATAGAGGTGTCTGTAAATTGAATTGGGTTTGGATAGTTAAAATACTATATCCATACTCTAAAAAGAAATGAGTAAAGAAAAAAAAAATATACGCTATTCATTCAAATTCAAATTCGAAACAGATTCAGATTTGGATGTTTAAGTTATTAATATATTCTTCAGATCCATTTGAGCTAGTTTGGATAGTGACTATTCGTTTGAGATCAGATACGATTCGAATATGGATCGAGCTTGGATTAAATATGGACACTCGTATACATATCTATAGCATAAAATACAAGACAACTTGGCATTAAAATTTTTAATTTGTTTGATTTGAGTCTGTCAATATTTTTTATCTAGTTAAAGTTATATTGGTAAGTCCAAACATATATATGTTATAATTGTATAAAATATATATAACTAACCATTGATAGAATTTATATGATATGATAATAAAATAAAATTGAAGACATACCAATATTTAGAATTATAAATAGAACGGTAAAATAACTTATATAGCGTCATAGAAAAAAAAAGCAAAAATTCTGTTGCAATACGAATGATGCCAACCGAACTAGACAATCTAGTTCTCCTCCTCTCTCACACACACTTTCGTATGGTATAAAATTGATGAATAATCTTACCAGAATGCACGTAAATAGGTTGGCAGGACCAATACCGATTTTCCATTAAAGTCTGACTAATTAAAATTCTATTTAATTTAAATATATAAAAAAGCAATAAGATATATCATATCAAAAAATTCTATATATTTTAGAACTGATTCTTATCTATAGTAAATTCAAATTTAAATATAATTAATTATGTAATCTACTGCGTTTTTGGGGGGTCCTCTCTTCCTTTTCAATGGTTTTCAGGGCATCGTATCATAATGCGTTGCTCTCTCTCTCTCTCTCTTTTTTTTTTTTTTTTTTTTTTTTTTTTATGCACAGTAAAATTGCTCTTTCTGCTGTATGCAGCTTTACCCAGGAAAAAAAAAAAACGAGACGTGCGGGAACAGTGTGGCATCCATCGAATTTTCGTCATTCTTGTCTGAAAACGGTGAAATTTTTTTGTTTCAGAGGGATGCAAAATGAAATAGATTTAGGACGATTTGTGCTGGAGCGAGCTGTATTCCTCGAGTCCCTTACTTTCACTAGCGAAGCTCTCTGTGAAGACATTATTATTGCCTTCAGATATTGCAAAAACTTCCCAGGCCCAGCTGTGGAGGCCGAAGGATAGACTCAACTTACTGATACTGCTCACGCTCGGCATATCCACAAACGCTCGAATAGTTATAGAATGATCTTCAACATTCTTGAAAATGCAGGCGGGGCAAACCTCATTCAATTCGTCCATTTGTTGACTATATATTGCATAATTATTTTATTTAGATTCTTATTAGGACATAAATTTTTTTTTGTTTTTTTTTTGTTTTTTTTTTTTTTTTTTTTGTGAGAAAAAGGTAGGTTTAATTTTATTACTGAAGATTATTATTTATTTATTCCGTTCGCTTATTATTTTTAGTTCTTTTTCTTTTCCCTTCCTCTTAAAATGGTTTGTATGAGGGTACTCTCTTCAGTGGGTAGTGGATACCAATATACAGCTCCGTCAAATACCCTTTTGCAGTGCGCCAATAAGTAGGCTCATCTGTTAGTATTCAACTAAATTTATCTTTAGATGAAACCTAGAGAATTGAAATTTATCTTTAGATGAAACTAGCAGTTATAACCGTAGAGAATTGGGCTTCGGGCTCCTTCCGCAGTCAGTGTTCTCTAAGTCATATCTAATTAACTAATGTATAATTTATCTAGAATTATATTATTATTATTATTATTATTATTATAGCTATTAAATATCATCATCTCCAGATTCTGTGACCGTGGGATCTATCATTCGTACTGAAACATCAAATCAAAATCGAATTAAAAATTCTATTTTTTTACTATTTATATTTAATAGAGAGAGACTCAGAGACTGTGTATAAAGGACCCGACCTAGCGGAAAGCGTTTTCTTGATACAATACAAACTAAACGCGTTTTGGGAGTCGAGACGAATCGGACAGCTAAGTTTTCTTACCTCGCGTAAATCTCGTGGTGTGATGAGAGAGCCCGGGCCCACAATACAACGATGGGTTGGAGTGGGCTGGAGCATCATCTTTGTGGTGCTCCAGCCCAGTTCCAACTTCCAACGAAAGCACTATTTACTCCGACAGCCCAACCAGTTCCACCCAGTTCCATCCCAAACAATTGCCTTCCCTTATATGGGTTAGCTCCCCAATCCCTAATCCCCGCAGCCCCAATTCCTAATCCCCGCAGCCCCAGTCTCCCTCCCACCATGAAAAACCCCAAGGCATCGTCATCAGGGAAGGGCTCTTCCCAGAAGGGCCCCTCTTCCTCCGCCGCAGGTGGCGGCGGCGGCGGCGGCGGCGGTGGGCCCTCCGCCGCCTCCGGCAACCGCAAATCCCGGTGGGAGCCCAACGATAAGCCTCCCTCCGACCAACGCCCTTCAGGCTCCGATTCCAAGCCCCCGAAGCCCAAGGACGAGCCCTCGGGCCCCTCCGCCGCCGCCGCCGCCGCCGCCGCACCCAATCCTAAGGAGAGACCGGCGGCGCCGCCACCAGGCTCCGGCAACCTCCGGTCTCCCCACTCGGCCGGGCCCCCCTTCCCCTTCCCCCTTCCCGATCCCGGCGCCGCCGTCCCGCCGCCCCCGCCTCCCTACGGCTTCCACAACCTCGAGCGCCGCACCATCGTGCTCGCCGACGGCAGCGTCCGCTCCTACTTCGCCCTGCCGCTCGATCCGCCGCCGGGCGCCGCCGCCGCCCCCGATAAGATGTTCCCCTACGGCCCTCCCATCGCCCGCCCCGGCTTCGGCCACGGCCCGGAGCCAGGCGCGGGGTTAGGGTTCGACCGGCACTATCCTCCGCCCCCCGGAGGGCGATTTAGCCCCGAGGACCACTTGCGCGATCCGCGCTTCGGCCGCGGATCTGGGCCGCAGAACGACTACTGGGCGTCTCTCGGGCTCGACGGCCCTAGGGGCCCTTCCGAAAGCGGGCCATCCTCGCTGAAGAGGAAGTACGGGGAGGACGACGAGTTGGCGTGGAGCAGGAGGCACGTGCTGCTGTACGGGGGCGCCGGTGGAAACCCTCCCGGGCCCCCTCCCGGTCCCGGGGTTGGCTGGGAACGAGATGATCTCAGGTCGTCGAAGCATGCAAAGTTGGGCGGCGGAGGCTACGAGGGGTTGCCCTCGCGAAGCGCTCGGATTGATGATGCGCCTGCAGTTCCCTTGGATGTGGATAAGCAGGCTTTGAAGAGGGCATTCCTCAAGTTCTCCAAAACTATCAATGAAAGCTTCTCACAGAAGAAGAATTATTTGGAGAACGGCAAGAATGAGCCTTTGAAGTGCATTGCTTGTGGCAGGTTTGCTTACGTTTGGAAGTTTTCATTTTATTCAACTACCGCTATCGCAATGCATGCCTGTTCCTTTTCTTTTTCTTATCTACATTTTATTATTGTGACTTGTTTATATAATTCGGTCATGTATATAACTCTCTTGATAATGTGATGCAGGAGTTCTGCTATTCTATTTGTGCCAGAGGTTTGCAGTTGTCCTCATTCCGTGTGTTATGTAGATTATTTTCTTTGTTTGATAGGTGCATTTAATCATTCAAGTTTGGCTATTATAAGTCGTTCTGCATATTAATGCCATTCGATAGTCCTTTTTCATTAGATTTGTTTTTTATTTTTTTTTCCATTCTTTGCTTTTTTTATCTGCTGTCTTCAATTATTTTTGGCTGTTTGTTGTATTTTTCCTTACAGTGCAAATTTGTGCCTATAGTATTAATATTCTCTGATTTCTTTTATTCTTGTGGGATGAATATGTTATCCGGTGGTCTTTTAATGCGCAAAACCTTCACCTATCTAATATCTTTTGTTTATTCTGGTAATATTAACTGTATGAAATAGTAATTATTTCCCGATAAAGCAAATGCTGCTTTACTCTTACTGCGTCTACTATCTTTTGTCTCGTATTTTGATAAAACCTACGAATCCTTACTTTTGCCGAGGGAGTAAGGAGTTCTTATAGTTCTTATGCCGTCTTAGGTTTGTTTGTTCATTCCAAGTGCAATAGAATTCATCGTTAAAAATGGCGTATATGAGATTGCTTGGTAACAAAGAAGTTGTTGAGTTGGTTGGTGCATGATTTCTTGATGTTTGGCTTATATGTAAGATAGGTAAATTATATCCTGCAGGTTATTTTTATTGCAGGAAGCATGATGTTGTTTTCAGTCCTTATAGTTATTTGCCCTAATCATTGCAGGGCTATCTTTGGATAAAATTCTTCTATTTCTTGAATTCATTTGCCATTATTCCATCCAAATAAGTGTAACCAGAACAAGGTACTGTCTTATTTTGGATGTTTAAACCAAGGAGCTAGAGGAATTCACTTTTACTTCATTTTTTGTCTATGAGGAATAAGGTGTTGGTATGTATGGCAGCATCATTGCTACATAAATATTTGCCATTTGTTATGGGCACTTGCTTTGGTGTTTCACGGTCACTTTCCATGGGCATGGGCGGCACAACCTGAATGTCTACAACACATACCATGCCCGCAGACGCATGGCACCTCAATCCATGCTTGTTTGGCTGTTGCTTTATGTACCCGTTACAATCACTCCTTGAGTCATTTGAGATGATTTTATTCATGAAGTGTATTTAGTGCCTTGTGCTGAGGTGCATTTTAAAAAATATGGTTTCTTTGTCTTTGTTGCAGGACATGAATATTTCAGGTAATAGTAGTTTAACGATACTATGGGTTTTAAAAGGATTTCCCTTAACCCAGAAGGGTTGCACCATATGCTGATCTCTTTATTACATCTTCTGCTCATGTACTCTTTTTAAATAGTCTTTGTGGAAAATTTTGATGAGATGCGATTTGGTTTGATTGTGTCCCATGAATCTGGTATTTTATCATTGCTAGAAGTCTCATTTGTCTGGTTTGTTTCAGCATTTGAAAACATCCAGATATATCCTGTAGTTAGAGCTATAAATACCTATATGACGTAGAGAACTTGATGCCTGTCTCTACTTCAACAACTTTTGAAGTAAGATGTTTTGCAGAATATTTTATGACTTGTGAGATATGGTCATCAAGAGCACTTCATATGTTTTGAATTTTCATTCTTGGGGTGCTGCAAAATTGGCATTTTGCATCGTCTAATTAACAATCCGTTTGACTGGTGCAGTGAAGCTTGCTGAGCTGTCAGGTGGGTTGCTAAAACTAAGTCAATTGGTAGCTAACCAAAAGCAACTCCGTGGAAAGAGAAATACTTTCTGAATCCATTGTTTTTGCAGCTGGAAATTTGCATAAAATTTCTAGATAGCCGGTAATAGATGATTGTTCATAGATTTGGACAGGCTATTGTTCTTTGCTGTTTAAGAGATGTATAAACATCAGTCTTGCTGTACCTTCACCTGTATCACATCTAAATCAAGCAGCATGGTTGTTATCTAGAAATCTAGATGGTAGGTATTATTTGTTATCTACAAGTCTACTTCTAGATTTGTTAAATCAAGATGTCACCTCGCAGGTGCAGTGAAGCATCCAAATGTTTGTTAATTATTTACATGCTGTCTTTTGTAGTAGGTAATAATGAACTAACCGTAATAAGGTGTTAGCTCCAGCTCCACATGTAGAAGTTGGAGCTATATTGTACTCATAGATCTAACATTTGGAGTTACATGAGTTTCAATGGGGGGCTTTTTGGTTGAGTGGGAGGAGGGGCGGTCCCAACATTGGACAGGGCAACAGTTGACATTGACAGCAGCCTCAGCAGCTTTGAGGCAATGGTCTCCTTAGCGGTCTTGGTGTAGCCTCCAAAAGCTCCTATCTTTTCCTCCTCCACTCCTCCCTTTCTTCCTCTATGTGTGCACTTTGGAGAATGTAGAGGGGCATCGATGATGGCGGAAAGGCACCAGCCAGTTCTCTCTCTCTCTCTCTCTCTCTCTCTCTCCCTGTGTACAAACACACCCACAAACATACATGGCTCCTCTCTCTCCTTGTTGCTTTGGCAGAGGCAACAATAAAGGATAGCGGCTTCTCATCTTATTCATAAGTCTCTCTCTCTTCTATCCTTCTTCACCTTATCTTTGATCTCTCATTTCTCTTTTCCTTTCATATCTTCCCAATGTTGTAGTTAATTGTCACCAGATAGCTGCTTCTATGGAAGCTTTAAAGCTAATTATGCCTGCTTTTCTATTGATTGGTATGTTAGACAAACCCTCAATGGGGGGGTTTCTACTTAATATATTCTTTTTTCCTTTTGGAGTTTGCTAACTTCCTGTTGAGTGGTTATTTGATGTGATTGTGGTAACAAGGACTCATTGTAATTTTGATTTGCTTTGAAAGCAAATGGTGCTGACCATCAATAATCAGCAAGTGCTTCATTGACAAGTTTCTGATTGTTCTGTGCTATGCATCTTTGACGACGATCTCATTCTCAGCTATTAATTTTGCATTGTATTTAGCAGTTTATATCTGTTGAGCGAGTGGACTTGCATTCTTATTCTGCATTCTTATTCTCCCCTCTTTAATGAAACAGGTATTTGCTCTGTTAATACTTTGCTATATGACAGCACAAGCATCTAAGTTCAGACTGAACTCCTTGGTTCAGCTATATGGATCCTTTCCCTCCATTTAATTTTGTTTAGAGCATGGTCTACTGTCAAAGCTGCGTTTTGCTCTATTATAATTACCGACATTTACTAGGTTTCCTATATTTCTCAAGTTTCAATGTATGTCAAACAAATCATATAAATGTGTTCCGTATGTAAAAGTGAGCAAATATTTCTTTTTCTTGGTAGTGGTAGTTTGCGTGATCTAGGCCCTTGCATGTCTCTATCCCCTTTTTGCCAAAATAAATTTTCACATGGACACTTATTCCTTAGCAGGATGCCTTTGGTTTAGGAAGAATTAAATTCTTTCATGCATATTTGAACTGGCAGTTATTCAACTTGCCATACTCTGACTTGTTGCTAATCTTGATATGCCTATGACATAATTTTTTACTTTCTTTGTGTTCAAAATTTTTAATGCCTTGCATTTTATTTGCCTTTTCTTTTATGATTATTTTTCATCCCAGAGAAAGAATATATCCCATATTCAAAGGCTATCTTGTTCCTCTGATTTAACTACTGTGTGTGGAGCAAGGATTGCTTGTGCCACCCTGTGCCATACTATGCTGAGGACGTGCCGGTATGTGGCACAGGGTCTTGCCAACACAGTATCAACAAAATAGGCTCTTTATTTTTTGGCAATTTTTGAAATCTTTTTGAGTTTTTTTGAGGCAAAAAGTTTTATAAATGATTTTTCATACTTCAAATATGTAGATCTTGTAAACCTACCTAACACTTGGAGAAATTGGTAAGCTCCATTGCATAATAAGACCATCTTTAAGTTTAAAAAAATACAAATGAGAATATTTCCCCCTATTTCCTTTATCATTCTAGATCTAGCTAATTTACCCATGGTGATGTTTTCCTACAAATATTTATCCAATTATGATTTTGATTCTGGTTTCATGCACATACTTTCTTAATATAGATAAAATAATTTTGTTAGTTATGATATATATGACTCTATTTCTGCTATAAAGTGTGAGATATAATATATGAACTATTTTTATAATCACTAGATATATTAAAGTACTCTAAAAACTAATTTTTCATAATAATTTAATAAAAAGTTTTTGCACCAACATGTGCGAAAGTGTCAGTTGTGTGCCACTTGCACAGGGGGCATGCCGACATTGGCATGCCCCTTGCCATGCTGTGTTATGCTGCTGGCATGGCAGCATGGCCTATGCTAGTCCCATGGCAATTCTTGGTATGAAGAAATGTTGGGGGGCTGCCTGTAGATTGCCTATGGCACGGGCTGTGCTAGTGGCACGGCAATCCCTGGTACGGAGAAATGTTGGGGGTTGCTTGTAGATTGCATTGGCCTAAAATATACCCAGTCAGTTTGGTTACTGTACTCATTAACTGGACTTATCAGCTTAAAGGCAAGCTTCTCCTCTATTTTAAGTCTGCTAGGATTTGGGTACAAAATTTAGAGAGTAATAGCTTGTGAAATTTTCACCCTTCCTGACTTTCTTTGATGGCATTGTACTTGCAACATGTGAACTGGTGGAGTCTTTGTGAAATCTTTTTATCTTATAGAACCCTTGATTTGCAACAAAGCTGCTTTTAGGAATATCATTCTCATGTGACAGATGTCTGATATCCTTCATAAGCTGAAATGGCAGGTTGGCAATTTTTTTTGGGTCAAAGCACCAGATTTTAATATCTGTGAATTGTTGTGTATATATTTACATTATCCAGTACTTTATATCGCAATGTGTTAGGTCTTTAATTGTAAGGCAACATGAGTCATTTATTTCTGCCTTGGCGCTTTAAAAATGGACTAGAGAAGTGGAGGGCCATGACCTCTTTGTTCCTGTCAGTTTAGGAAAATTACACAATTGTTAGTCTAATGCCAATTTCTTGTTTATGTCTTCCATTGATATCCTTATATTGGTTAATTAAAGAATGTAGGCCATTTCTTTTTGCCTCAAGTTTGCAGTAGGCTCTTTGATCTTCTATTGCATTGTATAGATTAGGAATATTTCTCTTTGCTAGCAGTTTATGCAAAGTGTGTAGCTGCATAACAGTGTCCCGTTTTACTGCTCCTTTTGTAGCATGATCTGATCTTGTCCTATTATGTGTGTTTTCTATGCATGATACAGGGCTTCTAAAGACTTTGCAGATGTGCATGCGCTTATCATGCATGCATATCACTCACAAAATGCAGACATGCGTGTTGATCATCTTGGATTGCACAAGGCATTGTGTATTCTTATGGGATGGAACTATGCAAAGGCCCCTGAAAATTCGAAGGCATATCAATTATTATCCCCTGATGATTCCCAGGCTAATCGGGAAGACCTTATTTTATGGCCACCAATTGTTATCATTCACAATACTAACTTAGGGAGGAGAAAAGATGGCCGCATGGAGGGCATGGGTAACAAAGAGATGGATAATAAACTTAAAGGTATGTGATACATCATTTACGTTATGTTTTTATACAGAAAGTAAAAATTTATGTTTTAGGATCATTATTGACATGACCTGTTAGTGTTCAATCACTTGATTTTAATTAATTGGTTGTCCTGCCGGTTGGGTTTGTTATATGCCTGATTTGGCTTCCTCTAGCATTAAACATGATGGTGAAATCATTAGTGTTCCAGTGATGTGACAAGTTTAAGGCATGATTAGTTAGCTCTAATTCTTTTTTGACCTGTAATTTGATTTCGCTCTTTAATTATTATCGTTTTGCTATTGTAATGTGCATACTAGATGGATTAGTGCTTTCAGAAACTATGTATCTCTTGTAGTCAGCCCAAGCCCGCCCTGTTTATTAATGGATTGGCCTCTGGGTGCCTATCTTTTTTTGCAATGCTTTCCGCATAAGGCCATTTATTTAGAATGAATGTGTTATGGCCAGCCACATTTAGGGTTTGTTTGGATGTCCGAACAGGTCATCCAATAATAACTTCTGCACTATGGTATTTTCTTGTGTCTTCATTATCTGCTACTTTGTTTTTGGTCCATTGCTGGCTCCTGTCAGTCATGATTTTCCAGGATAAAGCATTCCACCTAAGCAATATATTTTATCTCAAAAAATAACTTACAGACCACATGTACTATGCAGTTGTAGACACCTAATAATACCCCTCCCTCGTCTGCCGATTACTGCATTACCTTTGAATAATCAAAAGGGATGTGCTGAACGAAATGTTTGTGGTTCAGAGAATGCCATCTGTAGGGCTCTTGCCGCCCCCGCATGTATTATTTGTACTTGCATATGCTGTGATCTTCTTTATTACTTATTTTGTGAATACTGATCGACTGTATATAGATGACTTTAGTCTAGCGAGAGCTAAATGGAGGGAAAGGATCCATTATGCGACATCAAGTAGTTACGCTTTATTTTTGTTGTGAATGCTGTGACATTATAGTTCTTTTTTGAATATCCATTACTGGATATTGATAGTACTTTTTTTATTGTATGTGATGATTAAGCGTCCACGACTATTGAATGTTGGGATCACACACCCATTCAATGTGAGGAGAAATTTAAGAATTTAATGGCCTGATTTCAGATGTTTTAGTCTAGAATTGGTTTCTGCATAGAATTGGATTCATATACGACTTATGAGTTTGTTGTGTTCTCTCTCATTTTTGAGAGATGTGGAAAAGTGGTGATGGGATCACCACAACTTCTCAGATAATTTGGGTCAGTGATGGCGTCATAAAGTTGTCAGTTGTGATGTTTCTTATGGTATCTTATTGTAGGGAAACCTGATTGTTGCAAGAAAATTGAAATAATGTTAGACAGTTTTACATTTTACTGTGGATGCTGACATTTACATTTGTTAGTTATGCTTAATCCATGTTTCTGATGGTGTAGAATAATGTGTCTTTAGCCATGTTCTTATTTAGTTGCTTTCCAGTATAACTTTGTTGCTGCTGGTATCCTGACTCGAATTGCTTAGTAGTTTTCTTAAAGATAAACGATGTTTTTGTGAGTTGAATGTCTAAATAGAGGTTGGTTAGTGTTTTGTCTTTAAAATGTGCATCAATTCACTGTCAATTAAGAGAAATTCCCTGGGGCTGCGGGGTGGAATTCCACTATACCCACGGGCCGCTTATGTTCATTACTTGTTCCTGCTATCTTCAGCCTTACTGGGATAAAACCTTCAACTGGAGTTTCTATTGGAGACATTTAACCCTATCCTTGGGATGGAAATTCTCGAAACCAGAAACCAAGTAGCTAAGGAAGCACCAGTTATAATAAAAGGAGTGAAACTGAAACAAAACCTAATTAGACTTGATTATAACTCAGTAAAATGTTAAGATGTTAGAATTGGATCATTCCAGTCTACATTATTCAAATTTCCTCTCAAGATGTCCTAGTTTCCCTCTGTACTCTAGGTAGGAACAACAGCAATCTATAAGAATAAAATCTCTTCTTTCTATGTTCCTATGAATTTATTTCTACCATGTTCTATGTTTTGATTTCCCATTTTCATCTTTGGCTAGCTTTTAAGCTTTGTCTTAGGAATTTTTATAACTCTGTTTCATCCGATAGTTTGTCATCAGTATCAGTTAGATTTTCCTTGTTTATGGAGAAATCATTATTTACAGATGTTTTACGCGAATAGTAGATGTTGCAGACTAAGTGGAGACAAGTTTCATCTTGTACAAATGGGCTAGTTGCTGTATGTTTTCTGCAGCTAATTTAGCCTCTTAGGAGTTGTCTATTCCAACTGTTTCATCTTCAGAGAAGACACAGAAGTGGTCAGTAGTAAACACAATGCTTTCGAAGTTAAATTTTTATAGTGCGGTAATTTGTTATCCGAATACTAGGGAAAATTAGCATGGTCTTTTCATGCTAGATCTTGTTTATTCTCTCCCAGTGGTAAAGATAGTGGAAGTGAGCAAGATTGAATCGTCTGGTGTACTAATGTTTTTCTTTGATTGGTAGCAAAGAGTTTCCTTGAGCGGAAGAACTATTAACAGCGAGACCTACCACCGAGAAGGAAACTGGAATAGTTTTGGCTGCAGTTAATTGTAACTCGTGGACTAATTTCACGTCAAAGTAGTTGGGTTCTTCATTCCTTGTATGATTTTATCTTTGTTTCCCAGATTTAGGTTTTCCCGGTGGCAAGTCCAAGTCCCTCTATGGGAAGGAAGGGCACCTGGGGGTGACACTGGTGAAATTTGCAAATACGGAAGCTGGCTTAAAGGAGGCTGAGCGCCTCGCAGAACACTTTGAGAAGGAAGGGCATGGCTGCAGAGGTTGGTCGCGCGCACAAGCCACTCTTCCTTCTGGTGATGATGATAAGAATCCATTGCTGGTCAAGTTGAATGAAAGGACTGGTGAGAAGAAGAGAATCTTGTATGGATACCTAGCAACTGCATCAGATCTTGACAAAGTAGACTTTGATATGAAGAAAAGGGCTTCTGTCAAAAGCAAGAGGGAGTTTGACCTGTCCGACTAGTGAATGATACTTGTTTTGGTGCTAATTTTTTTTTTTTTCTATTTTACTTTAGACATTAAACTTGCACCCTTATGTTTCCTTTGGTGTGGCAGGAATAGAGTTATCTTAAGTTTTAACCTACATATTTTGCCCTTAGGGGTATTCAAGTCTTACCAAGAAAGGTATTAATTTTCTATTGGTACTAGCTATGGTTCATTTTTTTTTCCCCTTTTTATCTTTTTTGCTTTTTTTTTAAAAAAATAAAATAAAATTCAAAGAGTAGTCATGGTTCTTCAAATAGTTATACGGTAGGAAACCAACCTTTTATGTGACTGATCAGAATTGCTCTTTTTGGCTTAAAAATGTTGATGGTTGGAGAATGACTGTTGGAGTGATCTTTCCACTGGCTAATGTCCCATAGTTGCGATCGGCAGATCATCCTGCCATCCGATGCTATCCTATACCGTTATCCTATTTGTGTCATTTATAAACGAGCTTTGTTCACTCTCTGTTCAACCTGCCATTTTGTGTTCCAACTTCCATGAGTTATGAGGCATCCTGTATTTTATGGGGTAAGAAAATTAGAATAACTGAAGCAGCGAGTGCCATCTTTTTTTTTTTTTTTTTTTTTTTTTTTTTGTAGTGCTTTGTTTTAGTTGAACTATCCTTGTGTGCCTGATCGTTGCTTGAAATTCAAGAAGCAAATCTGCTTTGTCACTCCCATACTTGGCTAGAATGTTATCAGAGTATTGTGCGGAGATGCGAACACAGCGTAAGTTCTTTTTTTATAATTATATATTTTTTATGCTTCAGATTCCTAGTTCACATTTGTTTGAATAATTCGTAACCCACCAACTTTTTAACTTTTGCAGGAGCTATGCTATAACAATTTTCTGTACTCTTTGGCCCTTTGTCTTTGGTGTGGCTAAGCACAAATTCTGTCGCAATTGAGACAACGCCTAGATTTAGTTTAGGTTTAGGGATGCACGGGTAGCCATGGTTTTTTTTTAGCTAACACACTCATTAAATAAATATTGATAAAAAATAACAAGCCATGCTACACATACAACTACAGGATAGGTGGAAATTATTCATCCATAAGGATTCTGATGGTTCATATTTTTCTGCTTGTTTTGTTATTTTTTGCTGTTTTTATTTAATCCCTAGAGAGATTTTAGAGCGTATAATTTACAGTCTTACAAGGAGAGGAGAGGAGAGGAGAGGAGTGCACAGGTTGCACTTTTCAAAGAAAACAGTTTACGTGGTGATGAACAGTAGGAGGCTCTGTAGATGAGCTGCGGTTACTTTAATGAGTCGTATGTTTTGTCCGTCTGATGAAGCTACGTGCCAAAATCAATACGACTTTCCTCTCTGCACCACTCATTACATTACTCGCATTTTTAGGATTTCCCAAGAAAATGCGTCGTCCATAAGTGGGAAAAAAAAAAAAGGATCCCATCGTAAGAATCGTGAAACATCTATAGTGGAAGTTGAATTGGAGATTGCTGAATCGTTTTGCTCTAACTTGTGAGAACTGATATCTTTTTTTTTTATCCGTTCAGGAACTGGTAGAGTAGTGGTGGCACTGTGTGACACTGTGACTCCACTCTGACCAACTTTACCCACTTTGATTTTCATCTTTTTCCTGCGGCCGTGTTCCACACTATTTCCACTCTTCCTTGCTATCACCACCACTGCAGAAGATGTGTTCCACTCTCCATTGCTATCACCATTCACCACCACTTGAGAGATGCGCCCACTTTTAGGGGAATATTTTTTTTTTCAATGGTTTGCATAAACTGCTCGCATACACGCATATATATATATATATATATATATATATATATATATATATATATATGCATAAAATTTTTCACCGAGGTAACTATTTTATGTAAAATAGAACCCCACATAAGCTCGTTAACGGTTAGACGTGTTTTCACCATGCACGCCTAGTGGCATGTGTGCACCCAAATAACCCCCACCTAAGCTGGCGCACTGGCCCCAAATGGCTCCCTATTGAAAAACAGAAATGTCGAGCTCCCTCAAATCTTTTATTGTAACAGTACGTTGGATAATTTTATTGTGCCACGCATGTAGATGATAAAGAGCTGCATAGTAATTTTATATTAAAATAATGCTTTAAATTTTTTATTATTATTATACTAACTTATGCGCTATATATATAATAGAAGATTTTTATGTTCATCCTCTCAGAAGTGGCTTTAGTTGCTCTCTAATTACAATGCCAACCACCGGATTAATGATACATTAATTATAAGGCTTAATATATACTACTATGAGATACCATCTTTCATCTAATGGTGGGTGCGACGAGAAAAAATAAATTAGTTAAATAAAATATAATAATAATAATTTATTTTTATTTTTTTTAAAAAAAAAACAGAAAGAAAAGAGAGATGATCCATTTCGACTGAATTAAAGATGGAAATTTGTATTTACGTACTAAATATTTATTAATTTAGAACAAAAACCCACTGTCTCATCTGTACCGCAAACAACGTCCAAAACACTCCTTTTTTTTTTCTCTCTTTTCTGATCTCTCTGATC
>CM054944.1:23297718-23457718 GCA_029168755.2 Tillandsia fasciculata | reverse complement strand
AGGTCCAATAATAGACCTGAAATTCGTAAGCACTATGACTGTACGTTTTAACTGAATTAATTAATTAATTATGTATTTTTAATATCTAAAATTTTTAAAATTAATAATTAACGTCAATGATTCGACGAGAATGAATATTCTTCATTAATCTTGTCCTTAGTGACAGATGGCTTAATTATCTATACCTATGTACATAGAAAGTTACACCTAAATGATCATTAATTAACGATTCCCACGTACATAAAACGCATAAGATGGACAGGGAAAATCATCACGCGAAGACCCTAAATCGGACAAAGATCCTGGATTCCCGGTGGTCTCTGTCTCTATTTATAATATATCCCATGAATTTCTCATCTTTGCAAATGCATTACTGCAACGAGAGATTCGCCCAGTTTGGCTTCACGTGCACCCCGAATCAGCGGCCTAATTGATCAGCTTCTCGACAAATTAAGCCCATGCAAGTTCTATTTTGGATTAATTACGGAATTTGATCTTTGAAACAACACCAGTCAGATTGAAGCAACTTCAAAGAAGGAACGTCCTCGATCGGTGGTGACTTGGTAGAGAGATCAACACGAGTTGCATTTTCACAAAAATTTCTAATCAGTCGCATGCAAACGAGCTCATCAAACAGATATCTACGGCGTAATAAGAAACGAAACTGTCGAGGAAGATGGTATTATTTCCAGTGAGAGAGCACAGAACAGAAGGCGACAAAAATTTTCAAAATTAGCATAGTTTCGAACACTCCCAAATAGGTCTCTCCTGCCCCCTACTTGTCCGCGGGCGCCAAATGAATGCCAAAGTTAACCTCTGTCTCTGTCTCCACTGGGACAGGGTGAAGCAGTTTTGACTGCATTTGAGTCCATTTGAGAGACCCCGACTGTCCAACTGCGCGCACTCGATCGTACAGCAAACACAGAAACCAAACAGTTAAAATTAAGCAACAATTAACCCTTCAACATATCAACATGTGGGGCTCACTTAAATATACTTATCATAATGATTAATCAGTGTGATTTAAGAGTTAGGAGTAAGCGTCTTGTTAAAGAATGTTAGCCCCATGCATCCATGTGTTGTGTTGGATACAAAGTAGAATCCTGTCCGGTATGTAGTGGTAAGCTCTAATTGGGATGGACCCGAATCCTTGGCAATATCATAAAAGGGCCCACCAGGCCTCATTGTATGATCAGTTAACTACACCAGAAATTGCAACTCGCTCGGCCTTCCGCCACATGATAAGATGTTGGCTCTTTTAAGCCAACACAACCGAGAGAGAGAGAGAGTTGTGTAAAAATATATTTTTGGAAACTATACATGCAGCAGAGTATAAAAATGTGTGTTCATTATGGTGTGGGGCTCCATGAAGCATCCCAAAAGAAGGGCTGGGGAGATGGGCATGTGCCAGATGGGGGGGGGATTTAATTAATTAGATAAGGATTAATAAGAGGTTGGCTTTGGAGTGTTCGATGGTAATGGAATCAATAATAGTAACGGTCCCCCACTCAATATTTCTCAGATTTCTGGGCAATGTCAGAGGTGAGGACCGTTAAGTGCAGAGCTGAGTAAACTGTGCTCCTGCAGAGCTTTGCTGTCTCACTATTCCTTGCCGATAAGCACTTCTCGAGCAACTGTTTACCATTTATTCATGCGTTGTGTACATAATCCGAGTTGTGATGTGCTCGATCGATCGGGCCGTAACAACCAATTAAGTAAGATTTAAGTGCTTGTTTAGTCCACTACGGAGTACGGACTACTTAACTAATCCATCTTTAATTAGTCCACTACGGATGGCAAAGTGCCTGACAAGCCAACAGGAAATTGTTTAAAGCTCTTAATCACTACAATAAAATATAAACTCGTGAAATTCTATGCCCCAAAATAAAAATATTAATTTAGCAGTTCTGATATTGCTAGATAAATTAAAAAGCAATTGGAAATATATTACTTTCTCCTAATTTCAGTTCATCATACAACAGTAGAACAAGCACTATATAAGGCTTGTTAGTACGACAATGAACTGAACGCAATGCAAAGCCATAGATATTGTACAGGTTTTTCCGTTGAACATGCAGAAAATATGTAAAATTACCTGCTCCTTTCATTAATTGTCTCTTGAGATTTAAAACACATATCACCTTACCAGATAGAAGGAATCTTTCATTATCATCACCATCACCATCATCATCATCATCATCTATATGAACAAAAACAGGGGGACACAAAAGGTATGATATCTTGATCTCGTCCTGGGCACATGTATGCATATCCAACTCACTAGAATTGTATTTGTATAGGAGAAACTTCCCACAATAGCAGATTCGGTTGTACGTACAGTCCTAATCCTTTACCTTATTATTTACACTGCTCTAAACTGTTTTCGTCTTCTTCTTCTTCTAGTTCTTCAGAACAGTTATTAATTTCCCGAATTAGTTGCTTTGGTGCAGCGTCTAAAATAGCGGGGGCTAGCTTAATCAGCCCACTATAAGATCTCTAAAGATGTGTAATTGATTTAGGTCCAGCTCGTACCACACAGACCGACCCAGCTGGCGAAGCCAATTATGCGCACTCGAAGCCCATTAAGTAAATTAAGCCGGAAAGTAAAATTTTATGGACTCCATAAAAGATAAAAACATTGAATAAATCACACTTAACTCAGTTAAACTATTGAGTTTTATGATATTATTAAAATTAATTCCTTTTTTTTTAAAAAAAAAATAATAAATTATAGAAATATATTTCTATTTGCTCTTTTCCCACCGCTTCTTTTCTCGCTGCCTAAATAACACGTACACAATAAGGCCTACTGCATGGCGATCGTGATTGAGCCGCGCCGCCGCAGTCCCTCTCCACTTCTGGGTGTAGGCCGTGTGGCCCAGCACGGCGTTATGGGCCGTCTGCAACAATATGGCCGCGTCCTGCATGCGGGGCCATGGGCTGGGCCGCTAGATCCCCCGCAACGGCGATGCGGACTCATTATTGTTGTTTTACCCGCGTCGACGGAATGCGAAATTAATCTGGAGGGGAAGAATAGGAATCTCTAAAAATTTGTTATAGTAATGCTTCGTCGAGTGTTGTGACACGTGGAAGGGCGCATCGAGGGACACGTGATGAACAGGTGGGGCTCGTGGAGAGACGTGCATGTGCACAAGATGATGATCAGCCACGTCATCTCCGAAACGAACTGAAAATTTTCTCCTGTCAGTGCCTGCCCCGTCAAATACAGCGCTTACGTGTTGTATTAATTTCTTTTCACTAATTATTATTATTATTATTTTAAATTAATAGCATACGGCTCTATATAATATTAAATATATTTTTATAAAATTTAATTTTATTTCTTAACCGATTATATATAAAATAACAATTTTATTTTTAAAAAAATATTCAAAAATACCTGAAAAATTAAAAAAATAAATTACTTCACTAATTAACTTTATTTTTTTTATACTAGTCTTATTATTATTTTTTTTTTTACTATTAAAAATTAAATACAAATGTTCACTTTAAAATTTTTGAAATTTTTTTTATAAATGTCAAAGAAGCATTGCCTTTCCCAAAATTCTAAAACAAAAAGGAACTTAGCATGCAAAAAGTAGAGATCCAACTGAACTGAAGTTTAAAAAACTTAAATCGAAAATCTCAATATTATCAAAATATGAATTCGCTGACGCCGTACATAAGGATGAGGCAAAGGTGAAGCGCACAACTCATCACGTAGCCATACAACACAGTTGACCCTTCGATCTCTCTCTCCCTCACCTGCGCTTGCTCGTGGGGCGCTCGTTGTGGGGCTCCCGCTCCCTCGACCTCCTCGAGTGGCGCCCCTCGTCCATCACTTCCCATGACTCCGCCTCCCTCCTCGAGGGGCGCCGCTTGAAATGGTACTCCTCCTCGCTCGAGTCATGCTCGTAAACCCTTCTCGCGGCAGCAGCAGCAGCAGCGGGAGCGGCGGCGGCAGCAGCGGATGATCGGTACGAATCGGAGGCGGTCCGGTTCTCCCCCGGATCGCGGTCCTCCTTCACAAGACCGTTCTTCTTGGGCGGGGGAGGGAGCTCCGAGGACGACCTCCGCTTCTTCCTGCTCGGCCCACCCGCACCATCGGCGGGGGAGGATTCCGGGTGGTTTGAGCCGGGGAAGCTGATGCGGGAGAAGACGCTGCCCTTCTGCTTCCGGTCTGCCTTAGCCAGATCTGCGGCGGAAGGAGGGAGAGGGGGAGGGGGGTGGGGATGGGGATGGGGATGGGGAGGAGGCTCGTCGTGGTCGAAGGCCGCCCTCTTCTTCCCGGTCCGGTGCGGCGAGTGACGGGTCGAGGATGCCCGCGGCGGCGCGCCGTAGTGGCGATCCTGGCTAGGTTCCCTCTCGGACCACTCCGCCCGGTCCAAAGAGGAAGCTGCACCGCCGGTTGTTTGGGGCGCCGATCTCTGCGGTCAAAATTTGTTAGCACGTGATTTCAAACAGCTAAATACCTAATTTATACATATATATAGATATATATACATATACCCCCACATAATGTGGTACGTACTACTTAAGCCCACACAATCCATTAGCCGTCATACAGCCAAGTCTGTCGGACCCCCAACACGAGTTTTAGACCGAACCGGGCAGGACCGCTCGAGTCCGATTCTCTCGCGAATAGCCGATCCATTACGTGTTCGCCCATTTGGCTTAGTTCAAATATCACTCACATGGGTAATTACAGATTTACAGTTTTTGAGTATAAAAAAAAATATAAAGATGCTTTAGATGAACGGGGGAGTCAAAAATTCACGGGCTTGCCACCCATCGATTGATGCAGCAAGCCGGCTAAGCCCCACAAATTGCAGCTGGCAGCCAGCCTACAAGCTAGGAGAATCAGAAAAACACACACGATTAAACCCACCCACCCCCCCCCACCCCTGCTAAATGGGCGACATTAAGAGAGGCAAACAAATGTTAAATAAATTATTTATGCCATCCCAAGTCAATAGTGTGTTGACCCCTGCCCTTGGTCAAAAAAAGGATGACGAATAGCCAGCCACCTATAAAATAATATTTAAAAACCGATTGCCCTTCGCCCTCCAAGAATTCACAACCCAAATTTTAAATCGGACATAATCTTCAACCAAGCCAAAAGTAAAAAATAAAAAATAAAAAACAAAAAAAGAAACAATAGAATAGGAGTTGAAAACAGATAAAAAAAAAAATGAAGGATATAAACATGCCGTACGCATCTCCCCAACGCTGATGGCATCTCCCAGGCCCTGCTTCAACTTTTGACCAGCACGGCCAACGGAGAAGGAACAAGTGTCCCTTTTTCTACTTTTTTTTTTTTTTTTTTTTTTTTTTTTAGCCGTCAAAAGCGAAAACATTGCAGCCCATCCACGAACTTCTCCGACAATAAGATATTAAAAACCTATGAAAGCTAAAATGCAGAAAACTCTCACATAATTTTCATAACGCACCTTTCTCCTTCTAGAAATATACAAACACCACTTTCTAAATACCCATTAATATCTCTCTCTCTATGGCTTTGGAAGGAAAAGTGTTTTGCTTTCCTCATCCCTCCAAATTTAGAGAAAACATCTTAGTATGACAAACAAAGAATTCTAACCACTTCACTCGAGTAACTGATCCCAACTCACCATCTGATGTGCAGTCAAACTATAGACATTGATGCACCATATTCTTACTGCAGTCTGATGAGAGGAAGCCAGTACCCAAATAATGACGGTGTTAAACGGAGATATTAAATATCAGAGATAGTCACAATACTATCTGAGAGGGTTTCTGCATTTTAGCCATCAATCGAACTTTATAAAACATAATCAATCACGAAATTGCTCCTGATGATTGAGAGCATGCTGCACCTGCATACTAAACCTAGATGCCCACCCCGTGATAAAATCCAAAACAGCTAAAAATCACAACGTCCACCTTTCGTTCACCTTTGTTCGTTGATTTGTGGAAAAGAAATTCATCATGCGCTCTCCCAACAAATAAGGGGAAAAAGATGCATTTTTTTCCACCTTGTCGAGATAACTCTAATGCTGCTATAACACGATGAAACAAATAGTACAGAATTGAACAAGCAAATGGGTTAGCATAAAAGAACATACAGGCTTCGACTTCACTGCTGTAACTTCACTAAAACCACCTCCCGCTTCCCTTGTTTCCCTTCTGACCTCCCTGTCTCTTGAATGCTCACTCTCCCTGCAACAAATATATATATTTTTTTATATTCTCATTTTGTACCAGCTATATAAAAGCATGGGCAGCCAACAAAAAAAAAGAAAAGAAAAAAAAAGAAGAGAGAGATACTGGAAAAGATAGGACAGTGGGCTAGTAGAAGAAAATATAAATTAAATCCTGTGTTTAAGAATCCATGGCATGGAAAGGTGTCATGGAAAAGGTAAGTATAGCATCGCAAAATCTAGTGAAGTTATGGTAGTACAATGGCATAACATATAAAAATTAGTGCCCAAGAGCGGGGAAAAACTAGAGCAAGAAAATTGAACACCTACTTCCAACATTGGAACAGCATAAATGAATAAATTAAAATTTTCTATTCCCAAAAGACGAGATAACTACTCCCATAACATCAAACTGAGGCTAATTTTAGTCACCCAGGGAAAGAAAAAAAAAAAAAACAACCATGGAATAGACGTAAGTTGCATAATAAATATTGAAGCATAATCAAGCTAACTTGCCAATGTATACAACTGTCACAAAATATATGAAGAATGCTACAGTCTAAATAGCCACAAACGGATAAACCTAAATAAGAACCATAAATTAGGTAAGAGTGACGGCTAAAATTTAAATACAGATATTGCATTATTCTTGTTGTACTAAGAAGCAGGAGGAAATGGAGAGTAAGTTTACCTTTCGGTCGGTCGCTCAAATTCACGCTTCCTCCTTAAATCAACTCTCCTGGCCTCCATCTCTTCTCGTCGCATAACAGGAGGCCCCATATTCATGGCCATGCTGCCAATAGCCAACTCTGATAAGTCCCTGAAGAAAACAACTTCAATCTACTTAACCATCCATTGCAAGGGAAAATGCATAAAAATTTCTTGATGAACTTAAAAAATAAACAGAGAGCGGAAATGAATGTTACAGGTGGAAAAAAACATTTAGGACCACGCAAAAGAATGATAAGAGCAATGACACAGGAAGATGTACTTCTTCCAGAAGAAAAACCATATTCCATGATAATGGAGCAAAAATGCCAGCCCACTGTTTTATTTTTTAAGCTTCTTGTTTACTTCCAAGGTTTCATAAGGACCAGCAACAACACAATACCTCGGTACAGCAGGCATCATATAACCCGGTGCAACAAATGGATCCTGTGGGAGCATTGCCCCACCAAAAGGAACATCAAAAGGGCCTGGTGCATAACTCATGAAGGGCATGGCACCAGCCATAGGCGCCGCCATGTATGGGTCCATTCCCATGGGCATCCCGCCAGCCCAATATGGATTGTAGCCCGAAGCAGCCAAAGGCATCCCGCCAAAATTTTCAACTCCCATATCTTGATAATTTCTCCATTGCATATCAGCAGCTGCGGATGAGGGAGAAAATAAGAGCAAAATGAACAAAAATTAACTACTTTGATACTTAATTAGTATAAATATGTAATACAATCAACCACCTTGTACCAACTAACTTTTATATAAAGTGGTTAAACAAATTATCTTCACGGACCCTGGAGTAAGGCACTTACCACTGCCAGGCAGGCGTGCCTTTTTCTTCTTCTTTTTCTTTCCTGATAGGCAAAACGATAAAGTGTGGCCATGAGAGAAACAGTAGACAAACAAATAAAGATGATATTATTTTAAAAAACATAAGACCGAATAACTGGAAATTTTTTTTTGCAATTACGGAATGCAGTATCCTCAAATTAAGCTAGTCATTCAACTGCCAATACTACGCCCAACTGCTATTCTAATATTTCAGAAGAACGGTCGGTCGAACTTATTAATTTTCAAAGGAACTTAGCTTATTTGTTCTTGAAATTACAGAATTCATGTCATTTGCACCTTCAATTCATCGGATTTCTCTATGCATACAATGTAATCCATTTTCATAAAGCATTCAGCTACACCTCAATATGAAAGTGCATTTCACTAAAAGCACTCCAAAATCTTAAGAGAAACTTTAGCTTAGTAAGGAAAGACTCAACAAAAACCTAAAAATGCAATAGAAAACCTTTTTTTGGTTCATAATTTACCATGTTCAGTACAAACCCCAGGCAGTTATCAACAAAGCTGTGAAGGCTATTAGCAAGAAATACAAATCGAACCTTTACAGGCACACTTAACCCACCTAGGTCAACAGCAAGCAGCTTTTCCTGGGCATCTTCAGGCGGTGCAGGAACACTTTCTGGTGATTTTGCTTCTTTTGCATTTGTTGATTCTGGTGTTGCATCAGACACATTCACATTTGTAGCAGCCTTCTTGTCTGATGAATTCATATCCATGTTCACAGCTTTTACTCCGCTAGCACTTTCAGCTTCTGGAGAATGCTCAACAGGAGGAGGTCCCCTTGATTCACCCTTAGAAGCAGCGGAATGAGTAGGAGAGAGAACTTTGGGCGGAGCAGGACGAGCAGATTCCATATCTACAAAATTGAAAATTTATAGCCTACATCTACTGCTTAGTTTAAAACATTCATATTTAATGGAACAAGAGGACTGATTCATACCCTGAACTTGCACCAAACTCCCAGCATTTTCTGTGCTACTGGTTGTTGACTCCAATATGCGGCAGATGGTTTCTCTGAGAGTTTTATTTGGAAGAAGGTCATCTGCTAATATACTTGTAGCCCCACAAACACATATTGACTTGCTGATAATGTAGTCTCTAATGCCTGGCAGAGAAAATCACAGGAACAACTCAAAAGCAGTTTGAAGGTGCAGCAAGAGAAAATGGGGCAGGGAGTAGAAAGATAAGAAGAATGATTGATTAATGTATACAATGGAAACATATGTTCCAAACCAAAAGGAACAAACAAAAAATTAAAAAAAACAATATTTGTTGTCAGAGTATCAAAAACAGGCACCGAACAACCATTCAACCGCTATGCCACAAAGCGACATCACAAGAAAATTGAGCTCCAAGAACTATGACACTTACATTTGTCACAAAAGCTCCTGAAACAGCACTTGCTTGTTAAGACAGCATCTTTCATAACTTCTTTACACAATGCGCAGCGCAATTCAGGTGGAAGATCACTGACAGGTCGATTGGTAGGAAGACCCTCTATCTCCTTCTCAAAAGCAGCTCTATTAAAAATAGCAGAAGTCATCACAGGCTGTTATAATGGTTTATTTGCTTAACAACACACATGGAATTGTGAAGTTAGCAGCTTACTCGTTCGGCTTTAGAACAGCAACAGCACCACTTGGCAAAGCATAAGAGCCATCGGGAGTTGCCATCAACATTGATTTTGGAATGCCGGTTGGCGGCTTCACTCTTTTGATGTCATAATTGGGGTCACCATTGGTGGGGCAGTGCTGAATGAAATGGCCTGAAAGAGAAAATTCGTCGAGCGAATGTAAAATGATACTACATTCTGAAAACTCCTCCCAACAAGAGAGAACTGTAAGCCAACTAGGCGACATACCAGGCACTTTGCATCTGTGACAGACATAGCCTGCAGGAGGTGTCTTGCGTTCAAACCCACCACGGCCTTCATTAAATAAAAAGAGGGATAAAAAAAGAAGATAGGCATGTAAATATTGAACAGAAGGAAAATGCCAAAAAAATGAAAATAAAATCACACTTTTTGGCAGAATAGTCACACACAACAAGAAACTACAAATAATACAAACATAAATCAGATTATTGCAAATTATCTCTGGATACACAGTCTGACAGCAGAAAGCTTACTAGCTAGACCACATAAAAAGTCAATACCTAGTTATCGTTCCACTAAAGTGGGGTCCTGGGAGAAAAGTATTTTGGACAGCTAAACTTCAGATTTTTCATGAAATGGCTGCTCTTGAGACTCAAGCCTACACCCATACAGTTGCAAACCCACAATTGAACAGGCAATGGTCCTATTTTTGTAGTTGATGAGAAAAACAGACAAAGCATACAATCAATAAAGTAATTTGCAAATATTATTACCAAAACCACGGCCAGCCACCATCCTTCCACCCATTCCTCTGCCATAACCTCGGCCAGAACCATATGCATCTTGAGCTTGGCTGCAGAATATGTTTAAATAGGGTGAAAACACTTCATTGTAAAGTAATCTTTGCTCAACCACAATATGCTGCTGAGCATTTTGTCCTTAGTATTCCCACAGCAATTACAAGAAATATGATAATAATTCCAACTTTGAAAAGAATACTACAAACTCGATTAATCTTGATTAATCTCTCACCGATTCCAGTCAAGGGCGGGTGTATCAATCAGAGCTTTAATCTTGCTATCCTCATCAACATGGTCGGCAGGAGAAAGATCTACCGCTGGCTTACTTGATTGAGAAGGAAGAACTTCAGGAATAGCATACAAATCATTGCCAAACTCATCCCATTCAGATTCTTCAGGCTGCAGAATTTAATAAATTGATATTATATTGTCCAGTATTGTTAACCCGTATTATTAACCAGAAGTTCTCGTATAACAATGCCAAATATAAGACTGCCTCTGCTGACACTAAATCAGGCTAAAATAGAGATTCATTTTTTACAATAACTCAACATTGAACAATAAAACAGAATGGCATCAAACAAGTACTGCGCTTACATATTTCATAGCGGATGGATCAGTGACCGGCGTGCTACTTGGCAGAAAGGCATCTTCCACCTTATCCTCTAGAAATTTTGGCCTGCATATGCAATGCATATCTCAAGATCTAGCTACTAAACAAACTTCATCATCATTATGCAACATCTTCTGTATCTAACTTGATAGCAACACCACTAGAATATCTAAACTCACTGGTGGAATCAAAAATTAAGAATAAATAAGAAAGTCCTCAAATGCTCAAATTTCAAAGAGTGAGATAGTACTCGTCTGGTTCAGTAACAATAGGCTTCCGAGGCCGGCCAGGAACCCGACGAATCAATACTGATGTGTTTTTGGGTATCATAGCAGCTTCATCTACATATTCTGAAACCGGAAAGGGAACAATACGAAGTCCATATGAATGCCAAAAGATATTATTAGAACCCGAATTCCCCAAGAAAGTTATCCAACAGAAGCATATATGAGTAATATTTTAACATTAGGCGCGGTTTCACAAGTTAAGCACCCATCTGTTAAATTCTAAAAGTATATGTATTCTCATGCAACTTAACCTTATCTCTTTTTTTTTTTTTTTTTATAAAAAAAAGCTAATTTCATATTGAAAGAACTATAGTCCTGAAAAGAAACTATGTGAACAAATCACAATAATATTATCTTCAGGAAAGAACCAACCTTCATTAGTCTGTGCATTTGCTACCATCAGGTCAAAATCTGTACCCCTTCCCAAATGCTTGGATTCAAAAATTCTTTCTTTCAAATTGGCAACAGATATAAATTGTCCCTCAATGGGTATAGAGTCGTAATCTTTCGCACTTTTAAACTTATAATACACAGCCATAATTTTTTTTTCCTTCTTGGTTTTTCCCTGATCTAGAAGGCAAAAAAAAGATAACCACAAAAGCACAAGTATCTGCCCTGAACTTAGCAGCAAATGAATTTTACGGCCTGAAAAATTGAAAGGCCTGATATTTAGCTAGAAAAAACAGAAAACAACATAGACATGTGTACAAGTAATTTATCTCCTTTAATTCCTCGGTGATGACTCCGAAATCTCTGCCAAATTCAACAAGAAAACCAGCAATCAGAATATCAGAAAGGACTCGCCGTCATTGGAATCGATAGGCCTTCACGATTGGAATTGGGATAAAGGTATAAGAAGCAAGGCTCAGATCCGCAGCAAAATCCCTCAAGGAAAGCTTCGATCTCGCTCGCCCGGATGCGATTCCGATCAGCCGCAGAAAGGAGACGAACTTGGCAAAGAAACGCCCAAATTACGAACGGAAATTGGAGAAACGCCACAGAATCTGATACTCCTCTCACCAAATCGCCGTCGCCGATGACCTCCACAAACCCTCGCAACGAAGCCTCGCGTCGCCGCGGCCACGCGAACCCCAAAAAGCTATGCCGATCACGAAGTCGAGAGATCAGTACCAGAAGAGAGGCTTTTAGGGATCGAAAACTCCCGGATCGAGTAGCGACGAGACCCTAGACGATCCGGCGAAGAGGAATCCGCAGAGAAATCGCCGAGATGAATCGATTCGAACCCTCGAATTGGATCGAGAGGGAGGAGGAGAGGATAAGGATTCGGAAGGAGCGAAAAGGGTTACTTAGGGTTTGTCCTTTGAAAGAGCGAAAGAGATGTGAAGCGTTTGGACAGAGAATGTACTCGGTTTCTTCCCCTCACTAATGGTGGGGCAAAAGAGGAAAGTGCTAATAATGAGGTATTTATCGATTTATTAATATATATATATATATATATATATATATATATATATATATATATATATATATATATATATATATATATATATATTATATTATATTATATTTGCATGCGAGGAAATATCCGTTACCGCCAGTAAAATTATACGTGGCCAATTTACATTAAAATAAACTTCTGTTTTGACAAAATTAAATGGATTATTTTTTTATTTTTACGTATTCATTCTAAATTTTTATAAAATTAACAAAAATATATTTTTTTCTCTTTAATTTTTTTTTTTTTTTTTTTTTTCCTCTGCTTAGAGTTTCGTCTTCCTCTTCTTCCTCTTCTTCTCCTTACTCATGCCTCACTCCCACGCTCCGCCACCCTCGTCTTACGCAACGTTTAAATCACCGTTACCTCATGAATCTTGCAGGAGAGCCGCCCCTCAATATTGTGCTCACTTCCGTCGTGCCCATGTCTATGCCTACTCGTATCTTATAGGTACAATGTTGTGGGCGCAGGGATAGCTTTGAGGGGTGGTATTTCGGCGGGATCCATAGCGGCGGTAAGGATGGTGGTTACCGCGAAGGGAAGACCGTGATAGCGAAAAATAATACAAAAAGTGAAAAAATTAATAAAAAAATTAAAAATAAAAGTAATTATTTTTTTTCCTACAGGATAAGCCAAACCATAAAAAAATGAGAAAAATATAAAATTATATTATTCTAAATAAAAATTATATTTTTAAGATGAAAGTTATATTTTTTGGACGGAAGTAACATTATTTATCCTCCCCATCCTCCTCTTTCTTTCCCTTCGCTTCCTCGTGTTTTTTCTGCGTCCATTCGGAATCAGCAATGCATGGTGGAGGTGAAGGAGGGCACGACGACGCCAAAGAAGATGGTAGCTCGTTGTCACGGACTTAAGTTTTTCGCCTAGCAAAAGTTTGTGCGTCGCCCGCCTTCCTGCTCGAATAGGGCAAACCTTGCTCTCCGTTTGCTAGCCCGGACCTTCGCGCCTTACGACTAAGTGCAAAAACAGATAAAAGAGAAAGGAGTAGAGGTTCCACAGAAAAACTAAGTACTTTATTTACTTAGAAAATAGCAACTATAAGATACAACTCTCTCTTTGTTGCTTTGGCCTTAGCCAACCCCACTATTTACAGGCTCATGTACATAACTCACCAACTAAGCCCACACTAATGTCTAAATTAAATACCCACTAAGCCCACTTACAACCTTGTGGGTTATTCATAACTCTTAGCATCCCTTGATATTGATGGCATTGATGAAGGAGGTTGCAAGTTTCTTCATTTTCCCACAAATGATGTTGAAGTTGGGCCTCCTTGACAAGCCCACTTTGGTTTGGGCTAGGAATTTAGACTGAAATTTTTTAAGTCCCTAACATCGTGCACCCCTCCTCTCCCCCTCCCCCCCACCTCGCCTCCGCCCCTATCGATGCGTTGGAGTGCCGTGGAGGCGAGGCGGGGGGTCCTCGCCAGTGCTCGCACAACTCCCACCAGTGCACCCCTCCGGAGGCGGCGGAGGCAGACGCGGCACCGCCTCCGCCTCCGCCGCCTTCTTATGAGGCGTCGCAGCTCTCATCCGCCTCCACCATGCGTCGCCGACCCTGTATTGGTGCAAAAAAAGCACAAAAAAAATGGATGGAAACAAAGAGAAGAAATAGTGTAACTTTCGTCGAAATAGTGCAACCCTCATATATATAAGAGTATAATTTTTTGCCTCAAATAGTACAATTTTCGTCTAAAATAGTACAAATTTTTTTTGAAACTATATAACTTTATATTATCAATACAATTTTATTTTTTTCTTCATTAATCTCTGATTCTTAATATTTCCTATAGAAATATATATATATTATTTTCTTTTACTATTTATATTTTTTTTTGTTATAATGGCCTCTCTTACCCTTTACCATAGCCACCGTCATTGTCGCCCCTATGGACCCCGCCGGAGCGTCGTACCCGCACTCACCGTGCCTGCGCCTGCTCCTATCGTGCCCTCTCTCGCGCTTGGGACGTTGTGCCTATCAGATACGCATAAACGTGGGAGTGGGTACGGGCGCGAAGGGAGCGAGCGTGGCGTCGCGGGGCGGTGCTTTGGCGAAGTCCATGGTGCTGGCAGGGGTGGGTGGCGGTGTCTTGGATGTCACATAGAGCGAGGGTGGTGGAACGTCAGAGCGAGGTGTCGAGCTCGGAAAAGAGAATAAGAAGAATGAGAACCTCGAGCGGAGAAAAAGAAATAGTGAAAAAATAATAAGAGTATTTTAGTCAGTTTCTTAAAAATTCAAACCAAATATGTAAAAACGAAAAAAATTGTCATTTTTGTCAAAATGAAAAAAAGGACAGATTTTTTATGCAAATTGGTCATATTTTGTGAAGTCCAAATTCGTCCTATAATGACTTGAGCCAACTAAGTAAACTATCCCTATGGGTAAAATGAGTTAAGCAGTCCAAATTTGCTCATGCTCTCCATGAGCATTCCTCTGTTTAGAGAAAACCAACAAAATAAAAAATAAAAAAACTATCGCTAGGGTTCTATCGGAGATAGTGAGGGATTTGCAGGGTCGAATCTGCATACCTTCTTTGCCGTCGTCGTCGTTAACCCTATGTTGCGTATCTGACTCTTTGCAACCCGTCGATGATGATATTATTCGAAGACGATCGAGGATGGCGACGAGGATGATAATCGAGGATGGCGACGAGGATGATAGAGTTCAATCACAACGTCCTCATAATGGTTTTGAAATGTAAGTAATAGATATGAGACTAAGATAAAGAAAAAGAAAGAAGAAAGAGTAATAGAGTAGAGAAAGGGAGGTAAAGATAAAGAGAGGAAGATTAGGGGTTAAAGAAAAATATGAGGAAAAATAATCAATTTTTTCTTTTGTTAATCTCGTTTTGCTACATTTGCTATTTATTTTTTCCAACAATGAACTAGGATGTAATTCTAAACTTATACCGGACAAAACTAAAATTCAAAGTAAAAGAGTAACGGGGTTTATGAGTCATCCTTTTTTGAAAACCTGATCTCCTAGCTGAACTTATTCGGCCTGAGACTTGGCCTCCAACCGATCATTGTAGCAGATCGGATGCTTTCCCAACAACCAAACCATGTAAATGGCTAAATATAAGAAGTCTTGCTTCCTTGATAGCTGAGTCCGCCCCTTTCCTACACCAATCACCTCATCACCCCTTTTGTTTTCCTCACGTTGGGGTTGCTATTCTTGAGCTCCATTCTAATGATGAATGCTCCATAGTTGCTGATCCTCAGTCCCAAGGTACCCTTTGGTTGCCATCCTGATGTTATCACGGAAGACAAAAGTTAAACTCTACTTCTACTCTTTTTATTTATTTAGGGTTATTCTTTATTCCACTCAAATCATATTTCTAATACTTATTATTCTTTAGCCTGAGGCAACCGGCCGGCCTCGCGGGGGGATTGGAGCGACCTGTTTCGCGATGTTGGTGTCCTAAGTGCGGATCAGCTTACGGTACCTTTCACTGTTGAGGAGGTTAGAAGAGCAACCTTCCAGATGAACGGGGACAAAGCTCCTGGTCCTGATGGCTTCAGCCTGAGATTTTTTCAAAAGTTCTGGGAGGTCATCGCAGTGGATCTCATGAGAATTTTCGAGGATCTTTATGCTGGGACACTGAACACCGGTCCTATAGATTATTCCTGCATCTGCCTCATCCCCAAAAGAGAAGGGGCCAAAACTGCAAATGATTTTAGACCGATTTGTCTCCTAAATTGTGTGCAAAAGATTATTTCTAAGGTACTGACTAACAGGTTGCAAGGGGTGATTCACAAGATTATATCGCCGTCGCAGACGGCCTTTCTCAAAGGGCGACTAATCCTGGACTCCTTCGTGACTGCCAGCGAGATTATCAGTTGGGGGTCGAAAGTGCAGAGCGAGAGCGTTGGCATTAAAGCAGACTTTGAGAAAGCTTATGACAAGGTGGATTGGAACTATCTGAGAAGCATTCTGGCCTGGCTTGGGGTGAACCAAAAGTGGATTGGTTGGATTGACCAGTGCATTTCCAATGGGAAAGTATTTAGACCGATTTGTTTCCTAAATTGTGTGCAAAAGATTATTTCTAAGGTACTGACTAACAGGTTGCAAGGGGTGATTCACAAGATTATATCGCCGTCGCAGACGGCCTTTCTCAAAGGGCGACTAATCCTGGACTCCTTCGTGACTGCCAGCGAGATTATCAGTTGGGGGTCGAAAGTGCAGAGCGAGAGCGTTGGCATTAAAGCAGACTTTGAGAAAGCTTATGACAAGGTGGATTGGAACTATCTGAGAAGCATTCTGGCCTGGCTTGGGGCGAACCAAAAGTGGATTGGTTGGATTGACCAGTGCATTTCCAATGGGAAAGTTGCGATACTGGTCAACGGAGAATCAACGAAATGGATTAAATTACAGCGGGGGCTTCGTCAGGGGGATCCACTATCCCCTTTTTTGTTCTTGCTAGTTGCCGAAGGTCTCGCCAGAATGGTGGAGAGAGCGATCAAAAACAACCTGCTGAGGGGTGTGGGGCCTTCCAACGATGCTAAAACTGCCATCATCCAGTATGCGGATGATACCTTCTTCTTCTGTGAGGCCAAGAAACGACAACTGCGGAATCTCAGGGATATCTGGCGGATTTTTGAATGGGCTTCAGGACTGAAGATTAACAGGAGTAAATCCGAGCTGTTCTACCTGGGCAGTTGCGGAAACTTGGGGAGGGAACTGGCGGAGTTTTTGGGGTGCAAGTTGGGTTCCTTGCCAACCAAGTACTTAGGGCTGCCTTTATCCAGGGGGCGCATCCGGAAAGAGGATTGGTGTGGAATCATCAACAAGATCGAAAACAAAGTTGAGGGTTGGCAAGCTAAACTTCTCTCCCAGGGAGGGAGGTTGGTCCTAGTGAACTCGGTGTTGTCGAACCTACCCCTTTTCTTCTTCTCGATTTTTAAAGCCCCTAAGTGGGTCATTCGGCGTATTGACTCACTGCGTAGGGCGTTCTTTTGGAGGGGACCTTGTCTGGTTAATTGGAAGAAGGTGTGTAGGGCGAAGAAAGATGGTGGGCTCGGGGTCCTTGAGTTGGATAACATTAATATTGCTCTGCTGGCTAAATGGTGGTGGCGTTTCTTCACTGCCAATTCGACCGCATGGGGTCACCTGATTCATAGGATGTACTATAGCCGACACCGGCCGCTGGCCGAAGGGAAATCTTTTAAACCGTACTCACAGTGGTGGAGTGATGTGGTACGAACGAAGGAGGTGTTTAACTGCAGTTCCTCCCGATCGGTGGGGGACGGACGGTGGACGAGCTTCTGGACGGATATCTGGATCGGAAACACCTCCCTTCGATGTGGCTTCCCACGTATTTTCGGAGAGGTGGGCAACAAAGGGGTGCGGGTATCGGACTGTTTTGGGCCCTCGGGTTGGCGGAAGATTTGGGTTCTGGCAGGTTTTGTCCCCAGCTCGGGGCAAGACTTGGCGTTGGTGCAGAGTTTAGCCGATACGCTGGCGGCCACCCGACTTACGAGTGGGCGGGACATCTTCGTTTGGAGATGGTCTAGGTCAGATACCTTCTCGGTGAATTCCTTGTACCGCTTCCTTCAAGACTCGGGAGTGCAGAATAGCGGGTTCCCTAAACTTTGGACAATCAAGATTCCGCTGAAAGTCAAAATCTTCAGCTGGTTGGTGTTAAATCGCAGGGTGCTAACCATGGATAGGATGCGCAAGTTCGGCTGGACAGGGGACTGCAGCTGCTCTTTCTGTCCGTGTTCGGGGGAATCGGCCGATCATCTTTTTGCAACCTGTGGGGTGGTGCGGTATCTGTTGAACGGCCTGCTGCCAAACCTGGCACCCTCGGGACGCTGCACCTCTGTTGGCTCGCTTTGGCTAGCGTGTGCGTGCAGTAGGAGGTCGCGAGGGAACGAGGAACTCATTTCGGTAGCGGCGGTGTGGTGGGCTGTTTGGCTGGAGCGGAACAGCAGGAGATTCGAATCTGCCTCCCGGAGCCCGGAGGGTCTGTGCGGTGTAGCGCGTGACTTAGTGTCGTGCTGGTCGAGGTGGTGTTCTTAAGGTGTAGCGTGTGGGGTTTTTTTTTTTTTTTTTTTCTCCTGAGGCCTTGTTGCCTCTACCCTTGTTGCTTAATTCACTCTTGCAATGAATGAAGCGGCAGCATGCTGCCTTCCCCTCAAAAAAATACTTATTATTCTTTAGCAGACATAACAATCCTCCTTCTTTCAGTCGACTCTTGTTCTCAAAGATCAAAGAAAGAAAATTGCTTTTTGAGAACTCAATAATATTCCCAAGTTGCTCGTTTCTCAGAAAGTTTCATTCACTTCACAAGCACTTTCATGACAACCTTAATTCCTTGATATATCATCTTTCTTTCTAAAATCGTTCCACTAGTATCTAACCAATCTTGAAAGACATGGATGGTGATGTTTGGACTGCTGCTTGTGTGTGAGCTTCTCTTCAAAAGAGAGATATAAAATACGGAATGGATCCTTAATTCTTTAAGTAAGAGCAGTTTGTAAGGCACAGATCATATGCGCTTCAGAATTTTGAATGATCCATAATATTTCGTGCTAAATTTTACATTTCGTCTGATGACCACAATTGATTGTCTATAGTGTTACAGTTTGAGATAAACTCAATCTCTTATTTAAAATAATAATTTAAAAAAATCATATAATTTTTTTTTAAAAAAAATTAGATATTTTATTTATTAATTTTGAAAGCGGTATCAATAAGGGGTAGAAAGGAACATAAGAAGATAAAGGAGAGAAGGTAGAGGGGCTAGATGCGCAATTAAGCCTTAGGTAACGAAGGTGTGGTTGCTTAAGTAATTAACTCCAAACACGAGTACCTTTTAAGGAAGGAAAAACCCAATGCTGTCGGCTTGCTCTAGAAGACTTGCTCCGTCAATTTTTTTTCTTCCGAGTCTTCATTTCCTTTCGGCGATAAAAAAAAATAAAAAAAGGGAAAAAAAAACAAACACCCGAACCAGAGAATTAGGGCGAAGGTTGGAGAGAGATTTCGATGAAGAACCTGTTTAAGATCAAGCGCCCGCATCGATCCAACGAGATTCCCTCGTCTTCCTCTGCCTCCTCCTCGCCGTCGCCGTCGCCGTCGACGTCGACTCTCGCGCCCCCTTCATGCGGCTCCGACCACCGCGCTGCGCCACTGTCGTCGTCGTCGGCGGCGATGGTATCGCCGACGTCGAATCCTCCAGCCTCTGCGGCGGCGGCGGCGGTGGGGAATCGGCAGGACTATTTCTCGTCGGAGGAGGAGTTTCAGATGCAGCTGGCGCTGGCGATCAGCGCGTCGAATTCGGACTACAGGGGCGATCCCGACGGTGATCAGATCCGCGCCGCGCAGCTGCTGAGCTTGGGGAGTCATCGGATCGATCAGGACCGCGAGGTGGGGACGGCGGAATCCCTGTCGAGGAGATATTGGGTGAGTCGTTCGCTTCCCTCCCTTCTGTTTTGGCCCTCGATTTGTGGTGTTGGAGTTGAATTGTGCGCTAATTATGCGATTAGGGTTTAGATTGAGGGGTCTTAGCCTTCTTAGTTGTTTCAATTAGTTTGTAAGCAGTAACACAACGGGCTCGAATTAATTGCTGTTGATACCAGCATTTTGTAATCTTTTGGATGAGGGCTTTAGCAGCTATTACCTTTTTCGTCTCAAGTTCTTAAGTTCATTTTCATCAGAATTCCTATTTTTATTTGGATGCGATGCCTGATACGTGGCTGTATATTACGATTACATGCTTTTACTATTAAGGTGCCTTATTATGTTAAGGTTTCCAGTTTATCATACCGCTTCTTCAGAGTTGAGTTCCTGTTGATTGTTTGTTGATTGTTTGGTTGGTGCTTCTGGGAACTGGGCCAACTTGTCACTGCGTGAATGCAATGCTGAAATTGATTTTTCTAGTTTTGGTTTTCCTTTTGATAAATTAGCTTGCTCGTAGATGCAAAGTAATTGGCATTACTTTTTATGCATGCCATTAGGAAGAAGTCTCTGTAGTTCATAGCATGTAAATAGGTTAATGTAGAAGTATTTTAGAAGTATTTCTACCTTCCTGCCTGCCATTGCTATTCCCTATGAACCTCATTTACTTCATTATAGCTTTGTTGACTTGTTTTCTATTCTTTCTTGCAGCTTCCTCTACTTGCTTTTTTCTGTGACATCATTTAATTTGATATGTCATATAACAAGCTTTGCTATATTCTGATATATATCTACTTTTCTCAGGACTATAACGTGCTTGATTATCATGAGAGGGTTATTGATGGATTCTATGACATATTTGGTTTCTCATCTGAGTCCTCAAGGCAAGGAAAGATGCCGTTACTTGTGGATCTTCAAACAAGCATTGGGGATCTTGGTTTTGAAGTAGTCATAGTCAACCGCTCTATTGACGCTGCACTAGTAGAGTTGGAACAAATAGCACAGTGCATTTCCTTGGAATGTCCTGTTGCTGAGACTGCACTTTTAGTGCAACGAATATCTGAACTTGTTACTGATAATCTGGGGGGTCCTGTAAAAGATGCTAATGACATGTTGGCACGGTGGATGGAGAAAAGCACCGAGTTACGAACCTCATTGCAGACAAGTTTGTTACCGATAGGCTGCATAAAAATAGGCTTATCTCGTCATCGTGCTCTACTTTTCAAGGTTTGTCTCAGTTTACATCTGCTTGACTAATGTGATGTTCAGATTTTATTGACGTCAGTGTTTGAAAAGGCGCGAGGCGCAACGCAAGGCGTGCACCTCAAGAAGGCGAGGCATACATTTACTAAGCTTAGTTTAATTTAATATTCTATATAATTTCTCTTTAAAATAATCATACAAAAACAAAATAACCATCAAAAAGTAAAAAAAAACACACACATGCATATAGGTTCTCAAATTAAAAATATATATATTTCAACTTTCAATTTAAAACTTAAAAGTGATTGTGGTGCCAATGCTCTCATTTGGTCGTTCTTCAAGCATCATCCTCATACTCATCTTTATCCTCATCGCTTGCATTGCCATAATCTTTTTCTTCGTCTTCTTTAGATTTTTCATCGCAAATATTTTTTTTTTCTGTATCCTCAAAATCGACCCGATTTGGCTCTTCATCAATGAATAAAGACGATCAAGATGACGACAACTTATCCTTTCCTTTTTTAATTCCCTTTTCTTTTTCAATTCCTTTTCCTTTTTTAATTCCCTTTGCTTTTTTTTAGGATTTTTTGGGGTTTCTTTTAGGATTTATTTAAGTATCTTAACGGTTTAAAATTTAAGAATCAAATTAAGAACCCGACAACTCGATAACTTGAACCCAAAATCCATCTTAGCATAAATATTGTGAGGCGTGCCTGAGGCTGAGGTGCGCGCCTCAGCAATAGCGCTATGCCTCGCTATTGCTGAGGCGCTGAGGCATGCGCCTCACGCCTAGGCACTGAGGCGCGCCTTTTCAATTAGTGATTGACGTAGAATGACTATGTCTTTTCCTATCTATTGTGTTACTTGCTTGTTTCTTTTAACCAATTACATCTAGGCTTAATGTTTATATGCTAAATATGGATTTAGCCCCTTGTTTATATGCTAAATATGGATTTAGGCCCTGATCTGAACAACCTTTTTACTATGGAGTAGTTTTTGTTAGTTTGAGTGGAAGCTTTAAGCTTATTGTAGAAGCAATTTATTCATGACCAGTCTATATAGGACACAAGTATAAAGTTCTTGTTGATTTTGCAGCAATGTTAAGATGAATATTACCAAGAATAGTTGGGACTGGTCCTTTAATCTTGAAATTTCCATCTAATATGTATGCCCTGCTTATAATGGCATTGTATCAGTGCATGTTTGTGGCTGACTGCAGATGAACTTGTTAGACTAATAACTGCCTCTTTCTGCAAGCAATGCATTGTGTTTATACTCAACTAAACCTTAATCCTGCACTATGTTGGTCTACTATACGTATCCTTACATGGAGAGAAGCTAGAGTTTGTCAAATGAATCCTTAATTCCTCTTTTGCCAGAAAATTGTCTCTTTGAATTTTGAGATGCAACGTTTCCTCAAATTGGGATTACTTTTTCCAATTGATCTTTGTTTTTTTGAGCTGAGACATTTTCTCATTTTGAATATTTTCATTTCTGATAATGCTTTTAAACTTTCCCACCTTAATGCAGGTTCTTGCAGATAATGTTGGGATTCCATGCAAGCTGGTAAAAGGGAGTCACTATACTGGTGTTGAAGATGATGCTGTGAACATAATAAAGTTGGATAATGAAAGGTTTTTACCAACATTCTTCAAAGTGCTAGTCTCTTTTATTTTGTTTGTTATCAGGGAAAACTCTTGTCTCCGTTGTTGTATAGCTTGATTCTACTTTACACCTGTTCTTTTGATTGTAACACTTCGGCTCCCTGATGTGGCTAATCTGGTTACAGTAGGACTTACTATTAGATTCAGTTACAATTAAGCACTCGACTATTATACTGCTTCTGAAAATCTATTTTACCTCGTGTTCTTTGGATAGCAACACTTTTATCTTCCTAATGTTGCTAATCCAATTGCAAGTAGGACAGCCATATATCTGATGCAGTTAAGATTAAGCACTTCTCTTAGTTCTCTATTATCCCCGTTACTAGAAATGCTGTTGATATGGATTTGACTGCAATTTTTATCATTATCCATATTTCCCCAGTTTGGTGATCCATGTAGTAGTCACATACTAGCATACTCAAGTTTATTGGCAAGTCCTAATTGGCAACTAGAACAACAGTGTAAGGATATAAATATTCCTTTCTGTCTACTTAAATATTTTCTCTATTTTCTTTCTGGTGTTTTCAGGTAGCTATGCCATCATATTCCATATTTAATTATGCTGAATGGTTTCATTTATGATATATTAAGTAATTCATATATAGTTATGATCCTTTATATGTTAATGCTCTTTGCCATTTGGCCTTTTCTTATAACTGTAATGTACAAGAGCAAATTAGCTGAGAAGCTGCAAAGACATGTCAGTGTGAGAAGAGTCGGTTGTGTAGCATAGCGGTAGGAACATGCTCCTCTTTGTTTGAATATCACAGGCTTGGTGCCTCCCTCTTGTCCGTCTATGCATTAAATGGTCCTTGCAGCCAGTGTCAGGCCTGAAGTTGGCCTTCGGCAGATAAAATTTAAATGTGTAGTTCTTGGAGCATGCTGTGACACCAAATAACAAATATATTTTCTACTTTGTTGAATTCATGCATTAATTCTTCTTGAATATGAAAAATGCTGAAATGTTGTAATATAATCAAGTCTATGTTCCTGAATCTAGCAATCCATTCGTAAAAAGTACACAAAATTAGTACTGATCACCTTGTGCACTTCATCCCATGTCAGGGAGTTCTTGGTTGATCTTATGGCTGCCCCAGGCATCCTTATTCCGGCAGATGTCCTTAGTGCAAAAGGCGCTTCATTGAATTCTAACCCAAGATTTAGCAAGAACCAAACTACTTGGTCAACCAATAGTTCAGGTTTTGACTTGTCAGGAGAAGCATCATCTTATGAGAATAAAGGTGAAAATGGCTCCTCTGCCAATGATAGTGACATCCTAGATAAACGATCAAAATATGACAAGGCAATAATGACACCATATTCTCAAAATCCCCAGAGTGGTTCATCATCTATAACTACCGGAAACTTTTCAACTGAAGCTACGAGATTGCTTCCCCGACAACTGCCAAATCAACTCTCAACTTCCAATATAGAAACTTCCTCAAAGCAGAAAGATGTTGTGGTTTCTGAAGATCATACGTGGAATGGAATTTTTAACGCATCAGCAGACTCACAGGAGACAGTAGATCCTAAAAACTTGTTTGCAGAGCTAAACCCATTCAAGGTAGTTGGCAAAACTCCATCGCAGTTTAGAGGCTTGGATAATAGAGACAGTGGAAACCGTGGTCACAGAGAGAATATTACCTCAGGTCCTGGAAGACCCCCACAACCATTAGCTTGGAAAAACTGGTCAGCATGCAATGAGGTTGCTAACAGCAAGCAGAACAATTTTGTTGAGGAACTATTTCCAAGAAAAAATGTTGGTGATAATGGTTCCACATCATCTCAGATTTTTTCTGATGGAAAAAGTACTACTGTTAATGTCACTGGGGATTCTGATACATCATCTTGGGTGGTGGTTGATAGTTCTGAAAAGACTATATCTGATACTTCTTTAAACACAACTTATGTCTCCTCTGGAGTTAATAAAGATTCAGAAAAAGACCGACATGGTGATATGTATAGTAGCTATATGAATGCTAAAGGAGGAGGGCAGCTTATCTCTGTTCAGTCATCCGAAGATAAATACATACGGACCAAACAAACACAAGGATTGGTTTCACAAAGTAGCATGGAACGTGAAGCAAAGAATCATGGGTTAAATTTTAATCAGAAGCATGATCGAAAGAAGTGCTCACATGACAGATTTATGGATACAATACTGGAACCAAATAATTCAGAATCTTCAATTTCTTCATTTCAAGCCAGGCCTACTAGACTTGATCCAATGCTAGACGATGTGTCCGAATGCGAAATTCTATGGGAAGACCTTGTTATAGGTGAAAGGATTGGATTAGGTATTTTTCTGTTGAAGTGCTCTTTATGTTTGTACCTCAAATTTTACATGACAATCAGTTAAACACCAAGTCAAAATATTCCTGTAATAACTGCCTTTGTTAAATATTAGGGCCATAGAGATCTAAATTTCAATCATGGCAAATCAAATGTTGAATCGTGTGCCGTCCTCTTGTAGGAAGTTCTATTTATAATCTCAGTGGAAGAAAGGAAATCGGGTGTTGCATATACTTGTAAACTCGTAGTATGTATGCTTCTCATGGAGTAATTGACCTAATTCTTCCCATTTGTATGCATAGGTTCGTATGGAGAAGTATATCGTGCTGATTGGAATGGAACTGTAAGTTGTCTTATGTAACAGTTTTGCTGCTCTCATTTAAAAGCGATTAAGTCTATTTGGTTTTTGGATACAAAGCATCTTATACAGCAAAATTTCGGATATAAAACCTGTCGTTTCCAGTTCCAATTCACCTACTCTCTCTTCTCTCATGCATATATCTACAAATGTATCAAATGTTACTGCCAACTTGCAAGTATCTTCTTGACATGTATGTCACCTGTCTTAATTACCAGGAGGTTGCTGTGAAGAAATTCTTGGACCAGGACTTCTACGGGGATGCTCTGGATGAGTTTCGAAGCGAAGTGAGCGAAAGCTATCATTGAACCTGTTATTGCTATCTTTAATAGTATTATATATTCACTTTTATTCATTAAAATTGCAGTCTTGCACATGTCATAATCATTTATAATCATTTGGTATTTTGTTTGTTAGGTGCGGATTATGCGCAGGTTGCGCCATCCAAATGTAGTCCTCTTTATGGGTGCCGTGACACGTCCTCCCAACCTGTCTATTGTTTCAGAATTCCTCCCAAGGTAGGACACGCTGACTTTTTTTCCCCCTCTATAAAAATTTTTGTTGGTGCCTAAAAGCATTATTATCCAACTCATTATCATTTACTATACAAAAGAATAGCAAATGTTATTGTTACAGTCACGTTATTGGTCCTTTATTTGTCCTTTTTAAAGAGAAATGAGAAATGGCTCCTTAGTTGTCCTCTCAGAAGTCTTATCAATGGCCATTTTTTTTCTTCGTATTATTTTTATTCAGTTGGAAAATGTTAATCAATGTACTATATCATTACATATTTTTCTAATATTTCTTTTTCTTTATTAGCTTTTACTTTTGGTCTCTTATCAAAATTGAAGAGAATGTGATTAGCAGTCGCATGACCCATTCGTAACATGTGTGCAATTTGAATTTCAGAGGGAGCTTGTACAGGATTGCTCATCGTCCTTACTGCCAACTTGATGAGAAGCGTAGGATTAAAATGGCCCTTGATGTGGTATGAATGGTGGATAAGGTTTATTTGGATTTGTATTTTTCCCCTACCTTCTTAATGCATATTATTGACTTCATCCTTCCGTAGGCGAAAGGCATGAACTGTCTGCACACTAGTGTGCCTACAATTGTTCACCGGGATCTGAAATCGCCAAATTTGTTGGTAGATAAGAATTGGACAGTGAAGGTATGTTGCTCTTTTGAAAATTTCAACAGTTGTCCATAATCTGCTAATTTAATTTGGTTTCATGTACAATTGTTAGCTCATTGCTATTTGTTCTCAACTTCAGATGTTTGGCCTACCCTATATTGTTTGGAATTGGTTTAGATGATGATGGTAACAATTAACAAAAAGTTTTCATGTTATATAATTCGTCAATCAACTGTGTGTGGACTAGAAAGGAATATAATAGTGCCTGGTATTAGTGTCCTAATGTCTGTTGATTAATCCAGCTGTCCGCTTTGTTAGTTTATCACTTTCATTCCGGGCATTCAGACTATGATTAGGATGAATCTGCAAAGTTTCTGTAATTTTTTTAAATTGATCTGCTACATTATTTTCCGTTTGTTGTGCCCCTTTATTCTATGATGTTGACTGCCTGTCAAACATTACTGGAAAGTGGTCTATGTTGTACTGCCTGTCAAACATTTCTAGAGAGTGGTCTATGTTTTACTGCCTATCAAACATTACTAGAAAGTGGTCTATGTTGTCGTGGTGCAATGTTTGGAACTCTTTGGTTTTCTCAGAAAAAAAAACTAAAAATCTCAGATAAGAAAGCACAAACAATTCATATTGGATTGTTTTTCACTATTTTCCCAGTTGAATATAGATGAAAAGAGTGCTTTTCTTTATACCAGTTATACCCTTCCCCTCGTAATCTCACATTTTCCAGTCATTTTTTTTTAATAAATCTGAAGTTTTAAAGAATTTATATCACTATATTTTCAGGTTTGTGATTTTGGACTTTCGCGCTTGAAGCATAACACATTTTTATCATCCAAATCCACTGCTGGAACGGTAAGAAATTATAAGTCAGTGTTTTCGGTACATATCTGTTATCGAGGTTCAATACTATCACGAGTTAGGTGATCTTTGTACATGCATGTAGTAGCAAGTAGTAACATTCTCAAACTTTTCTTTTTTGTGTGCTAGCCTGAATGGATGGCACCGGAAGTCTTGCGCAATGAACCTTCAAATGAGAAGTGAGTCTCTTTTATTACTAATAATTTTCACTCACTGTAATCATTTTGTTTCTGCTTTGATTTCTTAATTAAGATCATTAAGATTTTGAAGCGTTTTGTAGGTTGGGAAGTACTGTCTGTATGAGAATGCCTATGGATTATATTCTTTATGAATATGCATGGTTGCTAATGCAAGTATTACAAACATTTACTTTTTTGCCATTATTTACCAAAAGCTCTACACGCCTTGTGAGAATAAAGAGATAACAATGACAAGTTTGGAATATCTTTGCTTAGACATGTATTATGTTTCTCAAGACTAGGAAGTTTTTATTTTGCGGAATTTTGACCCACACTATACAAATATCATCATCATGATTCTCTCTTTCTCTCCAAGTCTCTCATCCAATCAGTCTTGAATCTTGTACAGGTGCGATGTTTATAGTTTTGGGGTGATCTTGTGGGAGCTGGCCACACTAAGAATGCCATGGTCCGGGATGAACCCAATGCAGGTTGTGGGTGCTGTTGGGTTCCAGGATCGAAGGCTCGACATTCCAAAAGAAGTTGATCCCCTTGTTGGCCGGATCATTTGGGAGTGCTGGCAGACGTAAGTCATTAAAAATCTAATGCGAACTAAATACTTGAAGTTTGACCTCCATTTCAATTTCGTCCTCATAGATTTAATCACAGCAATTTAGTCCCTGATATTTGTTATACATAACAATCTGAGTCCCACGAGTATCCATGTAAGCATCATTAGCCTTTGCTTACTCAAACTAGAAACATTGAGGACTAAATGGAAATAGGGGTCAAGTTTCGAGGACTAAGTTGTTGCAGTAGATAAATAAATCTGAGGCAAAATTAAATTCTGGTTAAAATTCAGCAATTAGTTTGTAATTGACTCAAATGAATACAATGGGATATTGAAACAAAATCTCTAAGGTATTGTGGTTGCTTCACTGTTTTCACTTGTGTCATTGTGTGATTGCTATTTTACCAGGGATCCAAGCTTGCGCCCTTCTTTTGAACAGCTAACTACGGCTCTAAAGTCCTTGCAGCGGCTAGTAATCCCATCTCATCAGGAGACACAGAGCCCGCCGGTGCCGCAAGAGATATCAGTGAACACCACTCCTTAAAGAGCTTCTCAAAACTGTGAATAATAAGAGATAAAGAGTATTTATATCATTTTGTCGTGGTAATTTCCAGTCTGCCCAATGTGGATGCTGTGTGTTGCTCCCTTTCAACTAAAAGGTCCCTGTAGTTGTCTTTGTCGCCGTGCGTTAAACATCTCTGATGGTGGCTGTACAGAGAGTCGGGTCTGAAGATAATACCAAAAAATGTGGAAATATTGTGTGTGTATAAGGAGGTTTGCTTAGACTTCTTTCCTTTTTCCTCTTTTTTTTTTTTTTTTTTTTTTTTTTTTTTTTTTTAATCCGAATGTGAGCTTGCTGGAAACCGGCTTGCTTTAGCGAAAATTTCCCTTGACGAGGGCACGAGTGTATTGTACTTCAGTGAAACCCCTTGTTGGGGAATGTATTGTAATATGAGAGACGAATGTAATTACCTGAATGTTTACCATCGTGTTATTTGGAATTTTTTTGTTATAGTATATATATTTCAGGCTTGCTTTACTGCTTTATTTTGTTGATGTTAAAGCGAGAATATTATTTGGTGTTTAATGTGCTACAGCCCTAAACATGTTTTTTTTTTTTTTTTTTTGAGAGAGAAAGGTAGCACTTAACAGCCCTAAACAAGTTGATCAGTGGTTATACGGTATAGCCTATTCCAAGTATTTGGGTTTCAGGCATTTTGTAGAGAAATTGACATTATTGTTTCACCTTTAACTATACAGTTCAAAACATCATTTACTTAGTAATCTGCGACTTCTAATGCTTTCATTGCTTCGATAAGTATCTCTACCATCCCGTTCCCTATTCCTGTCACCCCATTAAATACCCTTTGCTCCATTTCTCCTTGTGGTTTTATCAAGCTGTGTGTTCAACAGCTCTGTAAAATAGGGGCAGCAAGAAAGAAACTTGCATGCATATAAAATTGGCGGTTGAACTTCAGGAAGGAAGCAAATTGAGCAAGAAGAGAGCATGAGGTTACAAGACAGTAACCAAAGGAAAAGAAATCTCTATCCACAATAAGTATCACCCAAGTACATGAATACAAATTAGCTGAATCAATCAAATATCCCTTGCTTATTTTGTTAATGAAACACCATTCGTACATCATCGGGTTCTCCAAGGAACCCCCTTCTTTTCCTTAGATTAACTAGAAAGGCTTTTGGCTCTACTAGTCCAGCTTTTCTACATCCTCTTCAGCACGGCGGTAATGCCTATGGGCCCTTTTACGGGCTCGCAGTTGCCTTTTATGAAGCTTTCCTTTCTTGTCAGATTGGTTGGCCTCCTTGCCGCTTTCTGGATAACCAAATATGCATTCTAGCGGATCCGCAATCATGTCCCCAACATCACTCCTCTGAAAATACGAGAGGATTTAGGTCGGGCAAGCAAAGAAATTTTATACTGTCCCAAATATAAAAAGAAATATTTGCAAGTCTTTTGATTATTATATTCATGCTACAAGTGGTATTTACATTGATTTGCTTAGGCTGCCTTTCAAGTCCGTCGTAAGAGTTACTATCCTTGTTGTCTTCACTCCTCTGTTGTAAAGATGAATTATCTGCGTAGGCATTCCGTGATCGCCATCTTATAAATGGTTTATCCGGATTTAAGTCATTGAAAACTTGCTCCGGATAAAAATGTTTGCTTACAAGCTGCACCTTCGATATGCTGTCACTATGTTTCGTCAAAATTCTGTCAAAAAGTACAATAGTAGGTATATGAAGTGATTCCATGAAAGAAATGTACGTCATTTAGAGAAGAAGAAGAAGAAGAAGAAGAAGAAGAAGAGAAAACATCTAATATAAAACCTACAGGCTGGCCAGATCCTTCTGGATACGACTTCCCTCAAGACCTAGAATTTGTTCAACACACACATTGAAGGACCTATTAAATTTCCACATCCCTCCAACGATGGCAGAGCCTGCAAGATGCATTTACTAATATAATTCTGAAGCATGGAACAAAACAATTCAATAGAAGATGAATGGTATTTGAAAAACACAGACATCCTACGTGTATATCTCAGACTGGATTAATCTGTGAGCAGAATGCCGACTTCTAGTGACATGGGGGATGACAATAACATGGCAACCTCCTACTGCTTTTGGTGATAAAATTGCAGAATTTGAAATGATATAGTCATGACCCACAAACAAATTTATGCCGCCAAAGAGGAACAACACTGATCATCTGTTAGAAGGTTAAATCCAAAAAATTTGAAAGTAAATAATCTTTACTAAGCGAATCGGCTTGTTGCCATCATGAGATCACCTCGACAATTTCCCTTTGCCAGATATCAAATATCATTTTTCTAAAATAGCTAACAGCAATATATATGCTATCCGATCCATATCCAATATACAGTCGGAAACTTACCAACCGATATGTTGAACCTCTGTCCACGTGTAAGCCTCCTGCAAGCTGTGTGGCAAGAATTATAGATTGGTAAGCTCTGGCTCTGAGAATTTCGTAAGTGGATAATAAACGGAAGTTCGAGTATATATATCTAATGGAAAAAAATTAAAAAGGTATCGTTCACATTAAATCAGGAAGCCATAAAGTAGGACCTGCGCGGAGAAGCCAGCTAATAGCATGAACATTCATACACACATCTGTCGATTCGCGATCGAACGAACCCAATTTTCACACATATTAATCATATGTGATGGCAATCTAAAATTATTATATTATACCTTTGCTTAAATAGAGAAGAACATACATTGATAATAATATAATAGATAATAAAAATTAATGAGCAAATACCAGACCAGACGATAACGGAGGAGACGCAGGCGCCGACGGTGAAGTCGCGGATGGCCCTCACCTTACACGACTGCAGCACCGCCTCCTCCCAAGCGCTTATCTTGTCCTGCACACCCACATTACACACATTTGGGCTCCAAATTTAGCACTTTTTTCATCACTACCACTACTGCTACTGCTACTGCTACTAGTAAGTAATATTACCATTAATGATGCGAGTTCAAATGATCGAGATCAGAGCGAGACAATAATCATTCTTAAAAAAGGAAGGGGAAAGCTCTTTGAAACCCTAGTGTTGAGATCGGCGGAGAGTAAGTGGCGGGGGATTAAAGAGGAAATCCTAATAAAAGAGATGGTTCATTAATGGAGAGTCGATGAACTCTCTCTCTCCTTTTCTCTCTCTTACCTTGGAGGGTTTGGAGCGGAGCACTTCCTCTAGCTCCGCCAAAACTTCCCCCATTCCTCCTCTCCACGCCGCCGTTTTTTCTTTTCTTTTTTTTATTCTCTTTCCCCTCTCCTTCACACACTCTTTCTATCTCTCTTTTGAGAGCGTTACAGCGTACACGCACGCAGACATAGAGAGAGAGAGAGAGAGAGAGAGGATGGGGATCTGACAACAAATTTTAAAGCCCAATAGGATATTTCATTAAGCCCAATTACGGCCCAACTTCTTATAGGCCTAAGTACGCCGACGTGGTGGACAAGGGACACTCAAAGGTTTCTTCTTCTGAAAACATTATCGTTGTTATCACTCCCGGGTAAAGAGAGAGCTTTGGCGCGACGTTGGTTCGTACGCGTCGCCTGTGGACTATGTCTATGGAGACCATAACCCCTAGACCACCCTATCCCTCCGCCGCGGTGACCTCCTCACCTCCCTCCTTCGCTCACCTCCTCCTCGCCGCCACCTCCGTCCCCCACCTCAAGCAACTCCATGCCCACCTCCTCCGCTCCGCCCTCGACCTCTCCCTCACCGCCCCCTTCCTCTCCAAGCTCCTCTCGCTCTCCTCCTCCTCCTCCTCCTCCTCCTCCCTTGACTATGCCCTCTCCGTGTTCCTCCACTCCCCCCACCACCCCCACCCCCGCCTCGCCAACCGCGTCCTCCGCGCAGGGCTCCGCGCCGCCGACCCGCGCCGGGCCCTCAGCACCTACGCCCGGTTCAGGCGAGCCGGCCTCGTCCCCGACCGGTTCGCCCTCCCCGCCGTTCTCAGGGCCGCAGCCCGGGCCGGCGATGGCGTGGCACGCGAGGCCCACGGGCTCGCGACGAGGTTGGGGCTCGACTCCGACCCCTTCGTTCAGACCGCGGTGGTGGGCGCCTACGCTGCGCTCGGGCGCGTCGCGGACGCGCGAGGGGTGTTCGATAGAATGCCGCAGCGAGATCTCGTCGCGTGGGGAGTTATGCTTGATGGGTAATAAACCTTAGCCTTAGCTTTTCCCTTTTATAACGCCTAGTTGTTTACTTTCGGAATAATATTATATCTAGAAAAACAAAATAATTCTCTCACAAGCTCTCTTTTCAAAGACCAAAATTTTGCTTCCGTTAAAACAAATTATGCAACTAGAATCTTCCGATGCCTTGCTACAAAATCTCCACCGAAAGCTATCTAATTCAAACCGGCAGTTATTGTCAGAGTGGCCGCTACTCTGAGGCCCTGTTGCTGTTTGTAGAGATGAGAAGCTCCGGAATAGTACCCGATCAGGTTATCCTTGCCACCGTCCTCTCGGCGTGTGGACGGGCCAAAAATTTGATGTTCGGAAAGTCGCTCCACTGTTATATTCTACTATCCGATCTCTCAATCGACACACATCTTCACAGTGCGCTTATCACAGTGTACTCCAATTGCGGGTCCATGGAAATAGCCCAGAAATTGTTTGATGGGATGTGTCCAAACAACTTAGTTGCATCAACTGCCATGGTTTTCGGGTATGCCAAGCTTGGCCGGATTGAGATTGCGCGGTCCGTATTTGAACAAATGCCAAACAAGGACCTTGTCTCCTGGAGTGCTATGATATCGGGTTATGCGGAAAGCGATCAGCCCAACGAAGCCCTAAACTTGTTCAATATGATGCAAGAATCTGGTCTTAAGCCGGATGAAATCACTATGTTGAGTGTCATATCAGCTTGTGCTAATTTGGGTGCTCTTGATCAAGCCAGATGGATTCATATTTACGTCAATAAGAATGGGTTTCATACTGTCTTGTCTGTAGGCAATGCTCTGATTGACATGTTCTCTAAATGCGGGAGCTTGGCTTATGCACAAAAGATATTCAACGAAATGCCTCGAAGGAATGTGATTACTTGGACGAGTATGATAACGGGCTTCGCTATGCACGGGGATGGGAAATCGGCATTAGCCCTGTTCGATCGCATGAAAGTCGAAGGGGTTGAGCCTAATAGTGTTACATTCACTGGTTTGCTCTATGCTTGCAGCCATGCAGGCTTGGCAGAAGAGGGTAGATTGGTATTCAGATCGATGGTTCAAGAGCACAATATTGAGCCAAAGTATGAGCATTTTGGGTGTATGGTGGATCTCCTTGGTCGAGCTCAGCTTCTAGAAGAAGCACATCAACTTATAGAGTCGATGCCTCTTCGACCAAATGTCGTTGTCTGGGGCTCTCTATTAGGGGCCTGTAGGGTCCATGGACAAGTCAAGATCGGTGAATTGGCTGCAAAAAGACTATTGGAACTTGACCCACATCATGATGGGGCTTACGTGCTTCTCTCGAATCTCTATGCTAAAGCGGGTAGGTGGGATGATGTTAGGGAAGTGAGGAAGCAGATGAAATCTAGGGGGGTCTTAAAGGAAAAAGGATGTAGCTGGATGGAGCTGAATGGAAAAGTGCATGAATTTTTGACGGGGGATGTATCTCATCCTATAAATGATGAAATCTATTCAAAATTGAACGAGGTAGTCGAAGAATTAGAAAAAATGGGTTACTCCCCAAATGTGGGGAGTGTGTTGGTTGATTTGGAGGAAGAAGAGAAGAGGGGGGCCGTTCTTATGCACAGCGAGAAATTAGCTCTTTCCTTTGGGCTGATCAATTCGGGGCGCGGTTCTTGCATTAGAATAGCAAAGAATCTTAGGGTTTGCGAAGATTGCCACTCTTTCATGAAGTTGGCATCAAAGGTATATGAAAGAGAGATTGTTTTGAGAGATAGAAGCCGCTTTCATCGATTCAAAGATGGGGCTTGCTCTTGTGGAGAATTCTGGTGAGTGAACACCAGTATTTAAGAAGGTAACTTGTAATTTTGCAGAGCAAGATATCAAGTGTATATGCAGTATGTTAGTGTTCCCTTGTCTTGCATATGCCTCCTCTCATTGCTGTATGTTATCTAGGACAAATATTATTCATGTAAACAATCAGGAGTTGCATTTCTGCGCCTTTAAACTGTTATCATCAGCTAACTAAAAGTATCGAGTCCAATAATGCCATTATTCTTGCGGTTTGGATGCTTCGTTTACGGCCATTTGTAGCAAAGTGAGAAATAGTAAAGAAGTAAGTACCACTATGTTGATAAAAAAGGATGCGCATTTTATTTGCAGGGTTCCCTGCAATGTTTCTCATCATGCATATCTCTTACGCGTTTTATTTGCAGTTTTATTCTCGGCCTCAATGATTAAGTTAAATCGAGTGGTTTGTTGATCAATTGTGAGTAGTGGATTTTCGAACCCACAGCCATCATTTAAAGGGTTGAACGAATAATGATTGCGTCCCTTGGCTGGAAAAAAAAAAAGAAAATAAGTGTGCCGATATTATTATAAAATATAAATTATTAAAAATAATTATTTGATGGCAGTTTAAGCTTAAAAAAAACAAAACTAATTGATACGGTAGTATTAGTTTCGTTTATTTTTTTAAATAAATTCAGTTAAAAATATTATGTAATTAAATTTCAAATTTGATACCTTGGATACCCATTATCAGCCATTAACCCGGTAGGTATTAAGTATGGCCTGTATTTTAGGCAACTTTTCAAACTATAGGATAGTAGAATGCAAAAAGGCTAAATGGCAGGGTTGTGTTTGAAGTTTTTCTCTCTAATCATTTAATTTTCAGAAAAAATGTTATTCATATATTTTATTTGGAATGCATAATATATATTCCGTTCAGTCTGAAATAAAATTTTATTGTCATTTCAAAATAATAAATAAAATTTATTTTATCTTAAAATATGTGAGATATAAAGTATATATCATGTTTGAAATATACAATAAATATTTTTTAATTTTTAATAATAAAGTGTAAAATGTGGGAGGAGGTATTAGGACTTGCAACATGCAATAGCCTACACCCATGTTGTTCAATCAAGAATCAGAAAACAAGAAAACAACGCTAGATCAAATTGAGTTATGCTATATGTACATTCAAAAATAAATATATAATATATATTTTATTTATTTAGAAATAAAATATTAAACATCAACTATATAAAAATGATTAGTAAAATTTATTTTATTTCAAGATAAATTAAATATATATTATACATTTATTTTTGAATCTATCAAAAATATTTTTCAATCAAATTATAATATGCTGGTGAAAAAATAAATAAAATAATATACCGGAAGCCAAAATCTCAAGAATTTCTACAACTCTTCTTTTTTGGGTCCAACATATATCACGTCCCAACTTTGCTGATATATTTGTTTAGACCAATGGAGCCACAGTGAGAAAAAATTAGGGAACTGGCTTTGCCATACTATTATTCAAACAATATCATCAAATTTCAATGTTAACTTTTTTTTTTTTTTTTTTTTTTTTTCTGCAAACAACAATAAAAAAAATTACAATAAAGAATCTCGCTAGAATTTAGTAAATAATATAACAAAAAAAATATATTATTATTTTTTAAAATCAATCGTCAGATTTCTTATTAGTTGTTAGACCAATAAAAAAGTTATGAATCGAATGGATGAATTATGCAGATTTAGATGAATTAAAATAATTACAAAAATTTTTTATAGGTGTATATTTTTTTTGTTGTATTTAATTTTTTCGAGATCTTATTGTCTCACGGAATAAGATCTCTTTTTCGAGATCTTATTGCCTATCTTTCATTAAATTTTTTATTTTTTATTTTCTGTTCCAAATTAAATAATTCATTTTAACTCAGTGATTCTACTTTTATCGTACATTGCTGTACAATAATTTTAGAAAAGCATCTCAATGCTTTGAGTTTTTTAAATAACTTTATTAAAGCAATCCTTTTATTACAGAACAAAAACGATATTAATAATTCAATTTTTGCAGCGGCCCATGATCAATGAGCCTATTTATTTATCACTGGGTAAAAGTGATTAGTAAAAAAATATTGGCGTAAAAAACATTTCTTAATTAAGTATTTATTTATATGAGTTGCGACCTTATCCAGTTTTAACACTCGTTCAGATCTACGGCTGAGATTTGATCTCCCGCGGTGCAGTGCGCACCTAAACGCCAAAATATCTACGCACTACGCAGTACACTAATAAAAATAATTCTTAGCCAATACAACGATAATGCCATTCAAATAGGGACCGGTGTGGTTGTAACCGAGTGGCATCGTCGTAAATATTGCGCATTTGTTGGCCCATTCACTGCGTTTATTCTGCGCATTCATTCTCACAATCTTATAGAAGTTCCTATGCAGATCTCACAGATGCCGTGGATTAGCGTTCGCATAGGCGAGATGAACGGTCGTAAATATCCCGCACGAAGAGATGCATACGGACGTTTTTACAATAGAAGTGCTTTGGCAAAAGGGTTGGGATGCGTACACCGGTTCTGCGAATATTTAAATCCAGTTATGAATGGGTTCACGTCCGTGGTTGGTAGTACAAAGCTCTCCTCGAGGAAGAAGACGAGGAGCTCAAAACCTTCGCTTCTCATTTCCCATTTTCTCCGTGTAATACCTCTGGGGCCTCTCATTTTCCCCTTTTGATCGTCTTCGATCGACTCCTCTCCTTTTGCCGATTGCGTAGGTGCTATTTCCGTAGTTTTTGGTTGCTTTTTCGAATATTTTAGCTATAGATATGGGAATCTCGGCTCGATTGGAAGTTGTTGTGGCGGTTGCGGATCTCAGTGTGTTCTCGACCATTTCTTCCTTCTTTCGATGATCGGTGAGTCGATTAATCTGTTTTTTTTGTGATTTTCCATGTCTTTTCGGGCGATTTAATAGTTCTGGTGCTTGATCTGTTGTTCTATAGCTATTTTTTGCGGATATTTGGTGATCAAACGCGGAAGATAAGATTAGGAGTGTTCTGGTTTTGTTCTCAGTAATTAGATCTGCGCGTAAACTACGGATCTGGACTCGGGAAACGCGATTTCGCGAGGTATAGCTTCAGATCCTTGCATTTTTTGTCCATACCCGATGCGTTGCCGTAGTATGTTTCCGATGGTTCGGAGCTTTTTATCGGTGTTCTCCGTGTTGATCTATTTGCTGTTTCTTCGTTTCTCTAGGTTTTACTGTGTTTCAGCGCAAGCTGACGATATTAGATCGAAAAGTTTGCTCTTTTGTGGAAGGATTCGAAATATGACGATGGAGACCCTTGTGGTTGTTGCGCATCACCGGAACCATTACCACAACAAGCGAAAGTCCCAGATCTCCGATCGCTTGGCTTCGTCCCCTGTAAATGGCTTCAAAGGAATCAATTGCCGATCCTTCGAATCTGGCGCTGGTTTTCTCCCGTCTCCTCCCCGCACTTTGTCTCAGCCCATGGAGCCCAAATCTCCTATCTTCTACTCGGAGCCCGCAAAGCAAAGTAGACGAAGCAAACCCATATCTATCTCAAAGCATTCGGTTTCTCCCAGAGTAGCTAACCTCTATGATGATTTCTCTAACTCTGAGCTGTGGGCTGGGCCAACTTACTCCAACTCGCCTCCGCCGAGCTCCCTGCCGATGCCCAAGTTCTCTCTTCGCCAGAAACGCAGCGTCTCGCTCGAACTCCCACCTCCGAAGCACGAAGATGAAATCAAACCTGTCGCCAAGTCAGCTCCCTCTTCCCCCGCCAGGGAGTGGGGCAATGGTTTCGTTCTCAACACTGCTGCTGCTACTGAGAATCTGAGGAGGATTCTCCATTTGGATATCGCTGATGACTGAGGATGGTGGATGATGTGGGCTTTGTAAATAGTTCGTGGTAATGATGTTTGTTTGTTTGGTTGTTAGGGTTGTATAGAGGGTAGTGAATAACTTGGTGATAGTATGGGTCGTACATGCATCAGTAGAGCCATGTAGCTGGAGACGGAGTAGTTTGGGGGCGTGAGGTTGGTTATTAGTGAAGTGATTTTTCTCTATGCAGGAAGGTGCTCGCAAGGTTGGAAGTAGGAGTGGAGCCACTAGTTGTTGCAGCATGGAGCTTCATAGAGATGTATTTATGTATTTAAAGTGAGGTTCTTCTCAATGAGAGATGAGGATTTGGGGGGGGAAGGTTGGTGGAGAAAGGGAGGACTAGTTGGAGTATCAAGTGTTAGTTCAAATCACCTGCAGATCTCTTAGTGCTGCATAAAGTAATGGAGTACTTCAGTAGAGTCTTGGTGCCTGCTTCTTAGTTTTATCTCTCGGTTGTCAGTGTGGTGGTTAGTTAAAGCTCTTCACCTCAGGTTATATTGCATGTTCCCTTTTATAGGTCGTCTCTGTACCTTGTCTTCTGTAGCTCATATTTCTTAACTTTGTAACAATGTGGTCGTTCATCTTGTTTAAGCGTCAGGTCTGTATGGCAGTTTAGGTTAGCTTCCTCTTGTAGAAGTAGCATCCTTTAGAATCTTTCGTTTCTGTTTAAATCTTCTTTCGTACCTTCACCATCAGCCACTAAATTCTTTAGCTAATGTTTCTGACTAGCCACAGTGCTCTGCAAGAGTGCTGAGTTTGCCGCACCGCTTCTTCTGGGTTTTTTGAAAGGGAGAAGTTTGGTGGGTTAACTGGCTTTCTACTCTGCCATCCTAGTGTATCATCTGTCCGGCATCTATGGTAAATTTGCTTGTCTCTTTATTGCGTTTGATAGTCGAATATTAGGGTGTCAGTTATGTATGTTATAGTCGCATATCAGGGTGTCTTACTATAGTTACATGTACCTTCGCCCAATTTCATCAACCAAGTCCTGTAGTTTGTTCCGTTGGGAGGTGTACCATTGATTATGAAGTGCATAAGAAGTGAAGCTACTGAAGCTGTGAACAAACATGAGGTACTACTGTGCTTGACCTTTGTATTCTTAGTTTTTCATCTGTTGCCCTTCGCCGAGTTCTCAGAATGGTAAATTCAGCTTAAGTTGATGCCTTTATTTTTTCTTCCCTTTTTTTTTTTGTGAAACAGGGCAACTACTTTTGCTGAACAGGGACTTTTCCCAGCGGAGTGATCTTCTGCAGAGCTTTCAATAATAATGAAGAGCTTCTGTCGTGTGTGGGTTTAGTTCTCTATGACTACTGGGTAGCCTAGGATATTTCAGCTTAGTGTCTGTATTTAAGCTTTAGACTCGTGATGCTACTGTTATAAAGCTATCTCATCCTTTTTAGCTAGTGGCCCAGAAAAAAGAACATAGGCGGACTTGAATGGCTTTGTTCATTTACTATTTTATTTTTTCCTTAGATGTAAGCGCTTTCTGGTATATCAGTGTTTTAGTGGAATTTCATGTTTTAATTGAATCTCATGGTGTTTTCACAGAATTAGATTACTGATATTTCTTTTCTTCTTTTGTGGTATTTGGGTATGAGAAAATCGATATATCAACTTTCTTAGAATTTCGGTTCAGTTTTTTGGAAATGCAGGGGTGCTGATATTTTGATCTTGAGCTGACATAATTCTGGTGTTAAAATTTCTTGAATCTTCTGTTAAAAGGGATTGGCATACTATTTTTTATTGTAATTTGACAATGTTGACAAATTGCTGAAGATGAATTATTGGGCATCTTTTTCTCGTAGATGTTCAAAAGTCACGGTGAGTTTTTCATTTGTATTATCGATTACATGTTCTTCTGTACAATAATTGAAAGTAACTTACATATATTTACGGGGCGGGTGGGATTTCTATGCTGTTTTTTATCTTTTCCTAAATTCGTGTTGTATGAGAGGGTGGGAAGCTGTGTTTTTTTTTTTTTTTTCTTTTTCTTTTGTTTGGTTGTTGTTGTCTCGCCGTCGAGTGAGACGATTAGTTGGGCCGCCTTGACTCTTATTTGCATGTTCCATGTTATCTTTTAAACCTCTCGTTGCAGTCCAGATGAAGATATTTTAGTAACGCGCACTCCTGTGTTCGTCTCCGGCCGCGGCCGAGTTGGTAACCATCGCACTCAAATTATGTACGAAAATTATGCCACCTGTTGCTGGCCATTCTTGTCTTTTTAATATTGGCCGGCAAAGTAGATTCTTGTGTGCTACCGGCCATTCTCGTCTTTTTATATTGGCCGGCAAAGTAGATTCTTGTGTGCTACCGGACTGGTCCGCCTCGCTTTGCATCCATTAAAAAAAATGCTCTTTATGGGTCGCTATCACTATGATAAAAGATCTTGTACAGTCATTTAAGGGTGAATAATTATCCTATTTGTCCTCAAACTCGAATTACGATGATATTAGGTCCTTACATTTTAACTCAAAATTTTTAAATTAATATAATTTAATTTTGTAATTAAATATTGATATTTTGTTGATATCAATTTTATAATTGATTGATGATAATTAATATTTAGTCAATTAAATTGAGTTATAAGACTAAATTTTGAGTTAAAATTTATAATAAATTAAAATTTGAAGGTGAGAATGTAATGTGCCTTATAATTTAAGTAAATGCGCCATGAGACCGTGGGCCTATATTATTAACTGTTGTTTTTTTTTTTTTTTTTGAGAAAAGGCAGCATGCTGCCGCTTCATTCAAAGGTAAATGAATTCAGCTACAAGAGAAGGGGGCCCAGTCGCGAGACCAGGTATAGAGGTAAGAAGAGAGAAGGAAGAAAGAATAGCGACAGAGAGAACACAAGAGGGCAGGTTGGGCGAAACACGAGAGGGCAGGTTGGTGCCCCAGGTCTAAGTGCAGTGCCTAGACCATTGCGAGCGGCAGACCCTAATGTCAGCAAGGGAGGCGTCGAGTCTTCGGCTCTTTTCGTCGAAGATCCTTCTATTCCGCTCGAGCCAGATTATCCACCAAGTGGTCGCGATAGTGATAAGTGTCCTTTTGCCCCAGGCCCCCCTACTGTTCGATCTGGCCTCCCAAAGCGTGTTGACGTTCGTGCACCGGCGGATCTCCGCTTTGTTGGGTAGTAGGGTTTCAAGCAGACAGTTAGCACTGGGGCAGGACAGGAAGAGGTGGTCTGCTATTTCGACAGGGCCTCGGCACATGGCGCAGCAGGTGGGGCCGTTCCAGTTCCTTTTTTGGAGAATGTCCTTGGTGAGTAATCTCTTACGTAGTAGGAGCCAGACGAAGATCTTGACCTTCAGAGGCATTTTAATGCTCCAGAGTGTGGTGAAACGGTTGTCGGTTTCCCCGCTGTCCTGCAGGAAACGGTACATTGACTTTACTGTGAAGACGCCCGAGGCTGTCCATCGCCACAGGAACTCGTCATTGGCGCCGGTGAGGTACAGTTGGGGTGCTGCCGTTTTCAAACCATGTATTGCGTTGTCGAGGTCGATGGAGTCTCTCTCGGTGCCCTCCAGTATTCTAGACCAAATCCAGCCGTTCTGGTCAATGCAATCGCTCACCCTGATTTCTTTGTCCCTAACCTGATCAAAGATGCACAGAAATTGGGTGGAGAGGGTCGAGTCTCCTGTCCAGATGTCGGACCAGAAGTTGGTCCTGGCCCGTTTCCCACCGAGTGAGTCGTGGCGCACCTGAAGAGCTCCCTGGTGTGGAGCACGCTTCTCCACCAGTGGGAATGGGGCGAGAAGGATGGTCCCTCGTGCAGCGGTTTTCTACGGCGGTAATAGAGGGTCATAATGAGAGGCTCCCAGGCGGGCGCGTCCAAGGAGAGGAGCCTCCACCACCACTTGACTAGTAGTGCTGTGTTGAGGCTTTCCAGATTTAGGATGCCTAAGCCCCCGTCTTTTCTGCTTCTGCATACCGTCTTCCAGCTTACAAGGCAGCTGCCCCCAGTGGTGGAACTGGTTCCTCTCCAAAAGAAGGCTCTGCGCAACGAGTCAATTCTTTTGATCACCCAGGCTGGTGCTTTGAAGACCGAGAAGTAGTAGAGGGGTAGGTTGGAGAGCACCGAGTTGACCAAGGTGAGTCTTCCTCCGTAGGAAAGGAGTTTTGCTTGCCATCCGGAGATCCTTCTGTCAATTCTGGAGATAAGGTGGAGCCAGTCGTCCTTGTGGATGCGCCCCTTTCGCAGTGGCAGTCCAAGGTATTTGAGCGGCAGCGAGGCAAGTTTGCAATTTAAGGTTGCTGCAAGTCGCGCTCCTATGGAGTTCCCGCTGCCTAGGTAGAGAAGCTCCGACTTAGACGTGTTGATTTTGAGTCCTGAGGCCCATTCGTAGAGTAGCCAAAGAGAGCGCAGGTTGCGGATTTGTCTGCTCTTGGCTTGGCAGAAGAAAAATGTGTCGTCCGCAAATTGGATGAGCGAGATTTTGGTGTCCCCCGAGGGTCCCACCCCAGTGAGCAGTCTGTTCTGAGTGGCTCTGCTAGTCATGCGCGCGAGGCCTTCGGCTACCAGTAGGTAGAGGAAGGGTGAGAGGGGGTCGCCCTGGCGAAGTCCCCTCTTCATCTTGAACCATTTGGTGGTGTTGCCGTTGACGAGGATGGCTAGTTTGCCGTTGATGGTGCACTGTTCGATCCATCCACACCATTTCTGGTTAGCGCCAAGGCAGCGGAGAATGTGTTGGAGAAAGCTCCAGCTAACATTGTCGAATGCCTTCTCGAAGTCCGCCTTGACTCCCACACAGTCGGTGTGCTTGCTGGCGCCCCAGCTGATGGTTTCGCTGACGGTGACGAAGGAGTCTAGGATAAACCTTCCCTTGATGAAGGCTGACTGAGACGGGGAGATGATCTTCCCCATGCAGGTGATCAGTCTGTTCGTGAGGACCTTTGAGATAATCTTCTGGACGCAGTTGAGGAGGCTGATGGGCCTGAAGTCGTTCGCTGCGTTTGCCCCTTCCGTTTTGGGAATCAGGCAGATGTGGGTGTAGTCGATGGGGCCGGTGTGGAGTGTGCCCTCATAAAGTTCGTCGAAGATTTTCATGAGGTCGGCCTTAATGACATCCCAGAACCTCTGGTAGAAAGCCATGCTGAAGCCGTCGGGCCCGGGCGCCTTGTCTCCGGACAGCTGGAAGGTCGCTTTTTTAACTTCCTCGATGGTGAAGGGGGCGGTGAGGCTATTCGAGCTCAGTGCGGTTCTGTCGGGAAAGAGGTCACTCCAGTCGCCGCACGAGGCGGATGAGGGATGGTCGGGGGCGAATCGGTTCTTGAACTTGCGGTAGAAGTAGTCGCATTTGTCCGCTTCCCTATCCAACGTGGAGCCCTCATCCGTTATGGTCCCGATCCGGTTTGTTCTATGTCTGCCATTGGCCATCGCGTGGAAGAACTTCGTGTTCCCATCCCCTTCTTTCAGCCAGTGCTGCTTGGATCTAGTTCGCCATAGCATCTCCTCGTCGTCGATTATGGCTTTCAGCTGGTTTCTGAGCTTTGTCCGTTGCAATTGCTCCAGGGTGGACAGGCAATGGGTTTCCTCGAGTGTATCCAGCCTTTGGATTTCCTCCGCGGTCTCCTTCTTTGTTTTGCAGATGTTGTAGAATTTTGTGGCCCGCCACTCTTTGATGCGGTTGCGGCAGTGGCGGAGTTTGGCGTTGAAGGTGAGGGTGCTCGCTTGCCTTCCCGGCCTGTCCCCCGTCTCTTGCCACCAGGTCGGTACCAAGGAAACAAAGTCATCCCTGGTAAGCCAAACCATTTCGAATCTGAAGGGGCAAGGGGCCGGTTTTGGAGGCAATTTGAGGAGGAGGGGTGAGTGATCCGAGGTAATTCTGGCCAACGCCGAGACCTCGGAGAGGGGGAAGGATAGTTCCCAGTCGGTTGAGACCAAGAAGCGATCCAGCTTAGCGAGGGAAGGTGGGGATTGCATATTATTAACTGTTGTTGTTTGTATGCATTGTGAAACAGTAACCCCTCAATAGTACTAGATAATGTTCAACTTTGAACCAATCCTTTCTGTATAGTGAAGTGATTCCAAACAAGAAAAGCAGAATTCGAGGGTTTGCATTTTTCCTAGGGCTGTCAATGAGGCACTAGATAGATAGCCCAACTAACCAACCTTAGCTCGGGCTTGACTCACATCCAAAGAGTTGGGCAGGGGTTGGGCTAAGTTGTTTTCTTTGCCTAATTTCGAATCAAGGCCCAAATCAGTTTTGAACCATTACTTGTTCAGACAGTACTAGGAGATAATGGCATTTTCCATCTTTATTATAAGAACTCACTTTAGTGAAATGACAGAATATTTTTTTTTTTTTTTTTTTTTTTTAAAAAAAAGAAAAAAAGATTCTTATAGACAAAAGTTGTCTTGAATGATAAGCAATCGATAATCTATCCCATCTAGCAGTCCTGAATGAATCCCTCAAATCCTTCTCTACTCCAATGATTCCAGGAGCATATTATTGTTCTTCCACTACATATGCAATTCTTAGCACTATGAATTTTTAGTCAAGAAACAACCATCAGGAAAGAAAAAAAGGGGTCAGGAATAAACTTTTATAATAATTTAAGAATCAACTACATTCAATGATAAATCTGTGGAATCAGATTCAACCTAACTGTGTTTTCATCTATGCACATGGCATCTCTTATTCTCTTTTAGAGAGGCGAAAGCAACATTTATTAGGAATTGATAGGTTTTCTTCAATCACCATTGATAATTTATTGTAGCTTGTCTGATAAGAATAAGATAAATCTTCTTTGGTTAAGCCTTCCGAAACTGTTACTCTTCAGAGGCTAAAACTGGCAAGCAAGGAAAATAAATGAAGGCATGCAAAATTTTGATACAAGGATTTTCTTCTTTTTTTTTTTTTTTTTTCAAATATGACCACCCAAAAGAAAGAAAAAATGATCAAGCATAAACAGACGCTAGTGCTCAGCTTAGTTACAGCAATTAATGTCTTTATAACTAGTACCAAAAGTTGCTGAGATCAAATTAATATATCCTCTATATATACAAAGTAACTAGCATATATATCAAGATATATATGTAAAGGAAATAGGAAAAATGAAAGGCTCCAGGAAGCTAGCTAAGATTACTGCAACAACTCATATATGATTACTGCTCCAGGTTTAATTAGTCAATAGATAGAGAGTGAAGAATTATCCTCAATCTGCTGCGACGAGCTCGCGGATCTCCCGAACCTCTTAGAAGATGCAGTCAGCAAGCCCCCGGACCTTCGCCTGAGCATTTGCTTCATTCCGTCTGCCACCCGGACAGCAGGGTTCGACTTGATGTTTCCGCAGAAGGACATATGGGCATGCACCGCCTCCTCGAGACCGCCATTTCCTTTCTTCCTTCGCTTTCCGGCCTCGTCCCTGACGGCCTCGGAGCAAAGCCCGCAAAGCCATTTGCCTCCGAAGCCATCCTTCACTTCTTTTATGTACTCCTGAGTGCAATCCTCTCTCAGCCCACAACACTCACACTCTGCTGATTCTATCTCCATGATCATGCATGTGAAGTGTACTGTTACTACTACCCAATGGTGGTGGACATAAATGTGTGAATGGTTTTGGGAGGGCCTTTTAAGGTAAACCAACCTGAATTTGCTCCTTGATATAGGGAGTGGGGTGTGTGTGTGTGTGTGTGTGTGTGTTTATGTATTATTGTAAGGGTGGGGGTGTATGAGACAATTAATTATGTTGCTGGTTAATTGTGGGATTATACACTATGGTTGGCCTTTTCATGCATTTATAATGTTGGGTGAGGTGAGGTGAACAGGATCTGAGGCAGTTGGAGGCAGTTGGTTTATAGGGAATGGGATTCCAAAATTGTCATTTGCTTTGTAGTGTTTGTGTTTAAAATTTATAGTTATTTATTGTTGTTACATGTTAAATATCATAGACCCTTTATGAGGAAATTAATTAATGCCAGTGCTTTTTCTTTTTTTTTTCTTCACAAAGTGTACTCCAATACAATGTATCAACTGTGAAAATTATAGTTTAATATATTTTCTTGTTAAACAACCATGTCCTGAAATTAAAAGCTTAATTAAGTAGACAACTAATTAATCAGGGAAAAATATTTTGTATATTATTATTATATATTCTAAAACTTATGCTCCGTATTTGTGAGCTAGGATTATATTGTTCATATTGTGAATTATACATATTTATTAGGTCTAAAATTTGGCCTGGCATCTGCTGGTTTGAGACTTTTATATAATAATAAACAAATCTCATTTGTTTGCTTCTTCCTAGCCATGTTCTAGGGCAACGCCAGCTTGATGTTTAGGCACTTGCGGTTCGACATTCAGCGTGATTGGATTGATAATTCGGTCCTATTCGCACCCATGTTTACCCGTGATTTGCGAAAAACTTATTCCTAGTCTCCACAGTACTATACTAACTAACCACCTATTTTGTTTGTTCTGCTTCAATAAGTGCATCAATAGACAAATTGAAAAGGACACAGCCAACCACCATAAAAATGAGATGCTTCATCGATTCATTCATTCATAAAGGAGTACCAACTCCAACATTACATTTCAACTCTTTGAACAAGTCAAAAAACTGACTAATTATGTTTCTTTTTAAATTCGTATCCAACCAAAATTTTTATGGTGGTCTAAAGTGACCTCAAATTCGACCCTACCGCGCCTGCCAACTGCTAACTTATTTGTTTCATAGTGTGTGGCCTAACCTCGTAAAAACATATAAATAAGTACGTATTAGTAAATTAACTATGATTACTTCTTGCTGATCATTGTGGGGGGTCCCAAATGTTTGAATTCAAATTCTGAAAACGTGGAATTGTGAATGATTGGGATCTTATTAGAATTAATTTGAAATTACATGTTAAGAGAAAATTTTGAGATCTGATTTATCTATATATGAGAGCTATGCTTAGAAGAATTGTTGACCCTCTTCTTCTATATTCCTCAAGCTAGGCTCATGGCATTGCCAGGTCTCCTGAATTAATTAGACCATTATTAATTTGAACTCAGGCTAATTACCAGCTGGTAATTAAGCTATTATAATAAGACATAATTTTTTCGAACATTTTTCGCATGAGTGTGAAGTAGGAATGTCATGGTTTTTGTTTTTGTTTTTGTTTTGTTTTGTTTTGTTTTGGTTTTAGAGTTAAGTAGTAGAAATTGGATTATTAATTAAGCTCTCTTGTGTGAACATTATTTGTCCATGAGATCAATGATTTCTCACATGGGTGCAGTTGAGGGGGCCCCTCCCCATGAGAAGAAAAATTAGGTTTAATTCTGAAGAGAAACATTTGATTATTAAATGCTACCCCACATGCACCCACATGCCTTTGTCCTACCTGAAAATGCAACTTAATGCAAAATTCAACACCATCACAATTTGTATTTATTTATATTTTCTCTCCCTCCCTTCCTATATTATGCATATATTCTCTTTCATGTAATAATTAATAAATAAAACACTGATAAAGCTTTCATGAGGATTATTATTATTATTATTATATGCTGTAGCTTCTCATCATAATTAAGAGCCTCCACATATATAATTGATCCTCTATAAGGAAGTAGTAGTTCACTTATAAAAAAGTAATTGAGTTCAATGAGTTCAATTTTCTAAATTTAAACCTTGTGTGCATAGTGCATGCATTAAAAATCGTGAGGGCCCCAGAGCCTAAATTGGGGGGATTCATTGGGCTTGCCTCGGTCTAGGTTCGGGCCTAAACTGGCCCAATTTGTTTCTCAAGTTTCCATTTGGGCCGAGTGTCGGCCCATATTCGTACAAGTTGGGCTCGGCCCAAATTTCTAGATTCAGAAATTGGGCCACGCGGACCCCGATCTCTTCGGCAATAGAAATGGGCCCAACAAACTCTCGAAATGGGCCTCGGTCACCATCTCCGCGCGCGAAGAAATAGTTGAAACCCTAGCGAGTTTTTCGCTTTTAATTTCGGAAATGGAGCGCGGAGGAGGTTTTGTTCCGGTAGAAAACTTCAAGGAGATGAGTTTTCTGCTGTAGATTGGGAGCTTCGAGCTTTTAATCCGAGGTAAAAATTAGTTTTTCTGAACTCGCACTCGAATTTACTAGTTTGTGTTCCAATGTTAGTATTGTTCCAACAAGTAATTTTTTTTTAATCTGAAAGCAGTAGAAATGCGAAAAGTTGAATATATTTTGTCGCAATTTACTCTCATTACAACGAGTTGCTGCTTTGATATTAACCAATTCACCTATTCATATATTTGCAGAGCATGATTTGTTCTATAAACAATTTATTTATTTTTGTTGTTCTTGAGCAAGGAAGAGAAATGCATTCCCTTCGTCAGCTTTGCTGCCAACAAACTCTCAATTTTCGCACTGTTGTTAATTCGATCTAATGTTCTCAGGTTGGGTTTTGTAACTCCTCTTCCGCACTTCGAATGCTACAGGAGCAGTGTTATCTATGTTGAAACTCATTAAGTATGTTAACATATATTGCGGGTGTTGTATACAACTGTGTTATTATTCGTAATATTGTTTTTATTTTTTTTCCCTTGCGAGCAAAATGTTGTGATAATCTCAGCACCAATGTGTTATAGTAATGCTGGGAGAGGCTTGGTTCGACCAAACAAATAATTTTTAATTTTCGTCGGGTTTCTCCGCAGGTTTTTATGATGGAAAAGAGTTACGAACCTACAAGCTTCAGGGAAGAGTTTATCTGCAGATTTACTGAGCATGTGACCTGGTCGTGCGTATTTCTGTAAGCATCTCCTCTGCTTGATTTGAAATCTGCACTATAATGTCCTTCAATTTGTTTTCGGATAGAGCTCTTTAATAAGATGAAAAAGCACTTCAAAAGTAGGTTGTACTAATGTCAGTTGTTTAGAATGTAATCAAAATTTTGAACATTTTCTACTAGTTGTTCCAAAGCAAGATCTGTGGCACAAAATGATGACCCGTTGTATGAAGAGAAGTTACTGTGAATCTGTATGTTCAATATTAGCATATTGAATCTGAACATTCAGAGGATAGTCTCCAGGTATTGTTAGCACAGAGACTAGTAATGGTTGGTCATCTGGGTTTCCTATGGTTAAGACTTAAGACTCTCACCGAGCGTCTGTAAAATTCAAGATATAGCTTTATTGCTTCGTAATCATTTATATACTGTGAGTATAACTGTGAGTATAACTGAGAGAATAATTGCAACAATTGCAGGGATATATGTAATGTTATCTGATGAATCTAATTAGGAATAAAATGGAGGTAGAATGAGCCCCTTGAGTCGACTTGAATAGCAGTTTCTGAAATTCTAGAATAATTCAGTTTGGCCAGATAATTATATCATAGGTTTTATTTTTCATATTTGACATAATTGTGGAAAATTTTGAGTTATGCCCTTCTTGTCACCCAAGCAAATTGTATTAAAATTATAAATCTTGAGGTTGACATATGTAAGGCGGACAAAATCTAGCATACGTATCTCCACAATTACTGCAAATCATCGAAGGAATTAGTTACAAGTCCTTTTGCCAAATAAATTTTGGTTAGAGACAACATTTCAGTATGTGTCCAATTATGCATGATAAGTCTATCGAGGTGTGTTGCATCAAACTTTGGCAGTTCTGCGTCTTTGGTTTCGTCTTTCTCACCTCTCCATTGAAAGACGGATGGGGCAATTTTTAAATTTTTCTAAAGATTGGAAAGATCTTAATATTCTTAATGTTCTATCACCTACTAGTATTTTATGTAACATTCCAGATGATTAATTAAATAAATGCCTCTTTGGTAGACTTTGCTCCTAGATGACAAATGAAATCCATTGTTAGCTTTGTCTCAATCACTTAGACAATTTCAAGTCTCACCTAAAACATTTGTAAGCGCTCAATTTATGACGCCGGTTCATTATCTTGGTTTATTATTTGTCTTTCTGTTTTTGCCATCTAATCAAGCGGTGAATTTCTTTCTTTCGTGATCATTGAGTGCTTCTAGATTTGCTATGCACTTAAAAGTAAATGCATTGCTTGATATTAAAAATGGATGGTGACCCTACTCACAGAAAAGATGCCTGTGTCTAGCTAGTGCATCGTTGCAATGATCACCATCTTTATATAGTCTCAGGGCGAGAATGGTAAAAAGGAACATATTCCGAGCCCAAATCCCTTTCTCTAGAAGTAGAAATATGAGTGGAAGTTAGAATACAACATCTAGAAATATATAAGATCTAACCCTGAGTATTGTCTTTATCTCTTATTTGGTCCTCTTTCCAAATTGTCCTTAATGCTGTGTCACCATCAATTGGGAGAGCTATGCTTTTGTTGGTTTTGTGAATTAATGTGCGTTCTCTACTTCAATAGGCCATCTTTTTCCGCATATTGATTAAGTTTTTATGCCTAAGTTTGAAACCTTATTCGACCTGGTTAAACTAACTCTCAAGTTTAAGTAAGATAATTAATTGATCTTTAGCATCGTTCTGGAACTTTGATTAATATAAGCAAATAATTGTCATAATCTTATAGCTTCAGGTTAGTCTCTGTTGTGACCAATCAAGGTCCCTTTTTTCACCTGAACTTAAAAAATTGGTATGTATTATGGCGTAAACATCCTAATCTAATTTAATATCATCTGATCCAAGCTCTAATTATTAATTAAAGATAAACAGCAAAATCCGGGCAATAAAATATGAGAAAACAGAGGTTTTCTCTGCTGCAGATTAGTTTTTCTTAAAAAAATCGTCAAATTAGATACTATATATGTTCCTCGTCAGTAAATACATATGTTAGTTGGAACAGTCGATCCTTAACTCAACCTATTGATTAGTCAAGTTGTAAGGTACAGTTAGTTGTTTTAATATGTCTCGGGTACAATTTACCTAACACTTGAAAACAGAAAGTCAGTAGACCACTAGGTGCTGCTGAACTCTTGAAAGTGTTATTTGCTATTCTATTTGAAATAGAACGCTGGTAACTTTATCCTCAGAGCATTCAACAAAAGGGGAAACTTTTAACCTGATTATCCCAGAGGCAACTACTGATTAGGGAAAAAGAAAAAATGAAAAAAAACTACCATCCAGTAGCAACCTTATCTTAGTTTATGTCTTACTGCATAAAAAAAAAGAAAAAGAATATTAAATGTCTTACTGCATCTTAAATTTACTTTATGTGGTCCTTATCTGGCATCCCTAATGCAGGAAACAAGTGTTATCTTCCCTTTCTTTTATGTTCAAGCACTAATAATTAGTCTAGGATGGTAAATTCTCTTAAGAGAGAACTCCACCAATTCCCATCCTTATCCAACCTTCGCCTACTAGGTAATACACGACATTAGGGGGATAATCACATATTTTACAAGCCCTCTCTTTCTCTCTCTCTCTCTCTGAAGCATAGGCAGTGTCCAGTGAGTGGGGCCATTTATGATGATATATACCTAAGCATTTGGCCCAATCAAAGTTACATGCATGATGTTGATGCCTATCCGAATTGGCACTCCAAACACTGCCCCACCACTTGCAAGGGCACATCCATGGGGGCAGTTGTCTTGGCCCCATTGAAACCCTGAGGTCATGCAATGGGGCCCATTTGGAAGGGGGGGGTTGAGCCAATCGGCGGTCGACACCTGGCAATAGCAAATGGGGACAAGGGTGGTGCTGTGGAAAAACCTACTCCATTAGCCCATCCCATTATTTCCATTAAGGTGAAAGGTGTGGTGCCCAAGCATCAAAGGGAGGGTCTTGATTGAGTTAGGATAAAGTTAAGAAGAGCTTAGACATGATTGCTTTAGATGTAGGCATTGAAGGGCTTATTAGATGAAGTTGATGGGGGAAGATAGTTTTTGCTTCATAAGGACAAAGGGAGCACCATGGTGGTGATAACTTACTTTGTCTAAAGGAAATTGATGTGATTACTAAAGACAAAGAGCGGCATGGTTCCATTCATCAACTACCCAAAATTATTCTCATAGGCAGTGTAAGTCTACATAGGGTGTTAAGTGAAAAAAATTTGATAGCAATAGGAGCCTTTTGGATGTTTCCTCTTGAGGAGATGGAGCTACAAAATTCACTTCTCTAGGCATCATTGCTCACAAGAAGAGGGTAAAAATTGCTGTAGAATACTTATGCATTGACTATTTCAGCATGTGAGCATGGACTGCATTTTAGGAGGGTGAGAGTAAGTTAGATACCTCCTTGTCTTTCTTTCAACAAGAGCATGGCCAGGTCTAAAGTGTGAGTGGGGAAAATCCTATTTTGCCCATAGAAATTTTGGCAAAACAGTCTTAGTATAAAACATTGTAAAAAAGGTTTCATTGTGTGCATGGGGTTATGGCGCACTCGACCACATTAAAGACGATCTCCATCTCAATGTCTTAATAATAATGCTGTGCTCTACCTTCATTACTTACTGTAAACCTAAAATAATTCTCCCTTGCATGTATATAAACCAGTCATAGGTATAATATACTTGTGTGCCAATAGACTCAATATACGGCATATTTATCATATGTTCTTCACCACTCCTTAGCCTTTTATTTCTGTATTGATAGATAAATTTATGGAAGACACTTTAGATACTTTGATAAACTCATGTCTAATGGCCTGATTGTGGTTATCAAATGTCATTCGAATGCATGCTTCATCTTTTCTCTCCTTTTTTTTTTTTTTTTTCTTTTTTTTTTTTCCTACTCTGTTTTCTGTGAAACCCATGTACAGAGACGGTTTGAATAGGCAATTTGATTTGCATGAGGTTTAAAGACCGAATTGCCTTGAGTATTACATCGCTCTTTATTTCACAGAATTGTCCATAACATTCTGCTGATGTGCCTAAATTTGCTTTCCTTTAATCCAGAGGAAAGAAAAAAAGGAAAAGATTGCGCACAGGAAGAGCAAGAAACCAGAGAGAGCCATAAGTCTAAGCCACTGTGGTCCAAAGAAGAATTACATACAGGGTAATTTGTACAAATAATTCTGCAAATACTGAGACATGTGTCCTTGATAAGATATTAGTGTTGGAGTTTTATGAAATGGGGCCAAAAAGTTCTCCCCTAGCACAAGAAATTTCGCCAGTGGATTTGCTCTAGTGGTGGTCTTTTTTTTTTTTTTTCCATGGCCACATGATTTAGGACCCATTAACTATTCTTGAAGCCCCATCATTTGTAGTGACATGGTCATGACATGCAATCAATCTTTGCATGGACCTTGGATGGGTCCATCATTACAATTAGCCTGCCTAATAACTGCTGCAGCTAGGAAAGGAAAAAACACAAATTGAAAGGGGGACCTTTTTTATTATATGTTGTCACTCTGTGTAGTCTATTTCCCTATCTTATTCTGTGTTTGTAATCGCCAAAAGTGGTATTGAGATTTTCTTTTCTTTTTATTGTGGCTCCAATTCTTCTACAGAGAGATCAAATAGGAATTAAATGCATTTGGAGATGCATAACATCAGGAGATGCTAGTGCCAAACCCACTTGCTCCAGCTAAATTAAAGAGGAAAAAGTGTAGATTGGACATAATAATGGCTAGTGTACAAGTTGGCTCTACCAATTTACCTTCAAGTATTTTATGTTCCTGGTTTGCTATTCAATACAATGGACTCAGATATTATATCTAGAACTGAGGGGTAGAGTTAGGACTTACATGTAGGAGATATTGTACTCATAAACCTTTTTTTGTTTTTTTAAAAAAAAAAAAAAAATTCACTTAGTGAGTATTAAAATTTGAAATGTGATAGATAGTTGACCGGATATACTACATTGAATGTACAGTTGCAAGTAACATTTTCTCTTCATGTAGTGGGATAAATAAAGTTTGCGAAAATGAAAAGCTGTGAATATCAATACACATGTAAATGTATTGTATCTGTAGGACTTGAGAATCCAGCATGCTGGCTAATTTTTGTAGAGTATTTCATGTAAAATCCCTTAAAAAGAATTTTTACCTGTTTATTTGTCTGAAATTTTTATTTACATACTTGTTCTTCTCCGATTGAAAATTTATTTTATTTCTCTTGTCACATAGGCAACAATTGGCTGTGAATTTTTTAAAAAAATATTTATATAATCATTAAATCCTTCAAATGCACTACTTCATGTTTTTCTTTTTCTGAAGAAGTACTTCAGGAAAATTGCTGTGATGGTGTTTTTCTTTAATCTTTCCCCTCAATCACACTTTACCTGTGCTATATATTTCTTTTTTCCTTTTGAAGAAAATAGGTGCTATTTGATTGATCATAGCATTCTCCCCTCCACGCATTTGAGCCTTGGTCACTCTTTTTGATCACCATGCCTCCATCATAACCTAACTGTGAAGAAAAACCCTATGCATGACATACAACACTTTGTTGCCTATCTCAAGTCAAATTATGTGGCGGCATCATCCCAGCAACCAAAATCTACCTCACCACTCCACAAAAGGGTACTGAACAGTACCTTTTCTTATTCATTTTCTTACCCGCCCCCTTTTTTTTTTTTTTTTTTTTTTTTTTTTTTTTATCTTCATCTTATGTCACCATTGTTCATAAGATATTTCCTCATTTTATGTCACCATGGTTCATAGATGGGTTGATGTAACATAGGCAATAATTGTAGCATGGGGGTGCATTCAACACCATCCCCCACATATCCGCACGAATACACTTAAAAAAAAGGACTGCATGTCTTCTGACCTACTAGCTCAGTAAAGGCCAATGGTAAGTTACATTTATATAATCCTATATTTATTTTCTAATTGGCACCACTTTTAAAGCTCTGTCCTAAGGATAGCTAACATTTTCCCTCCTCTGAAGAATGCAGGACTAAAAAAATAATCCCGTATACGAAGATAGTGTCGAATTATTAACATTAATTATTAATTTAATAATTAATTTATTTAAAGTGTAGGACTAAATTTATTTGGATGTTAAATTTATTATTAGGTCTCTTGTCGTTAGATTTGTTATGAACCGTATTTTTACTCAATTTATTAAATTTATTTAATTAAGATAATTAATTTTTTGAAACTTATTATTATAAAATAAAAAATTAAATTTATTTTTAATTTATAAATAAATAGCGTTCCTCATTCAAGTTTTAGGGACAGGATAGTAAATTTGCCCAAACTTACACGTGGGTATGGCAATTTATAACTTGGTTCTAGGAATCTGTAAAATTAAACTATTTATTAATTATATCATATGATTTTACTGTCGTATTAGACATATTTTTATCATGTTAATTTTAGGTTGTTTCAAGTTTTTTTTTTTTTTTTTAAAAAAAAATAGCTTTAATTGTGCTACTCAGTTCTCTTTGTTTTAATCCAAGCCCATTCAATTCTTCAAAAAGATTTGTATTAATTTTGTACGACTCATATTTGGCTACGGTTTGATTTAACAGATTGATTTATTTATTTAAAAACAATTTTTATTAAATTTTTTGAAAATTTTAATTTACCGTACGCCCAGCGATTGTGCTACTCAGTTAGACCCGCTCACACGTGTACGCTGTGGGCCACGGCTGCTCGCATACGCGTGTCGCAGGATGCCCGATATACCCTATACGTGCGCGGGAGGGTCCGCATAAAACGTAGGGGTAATACCGGAAATGTCACTAAACGACAAATTTGCATCGGGAGTCGGAAGGGAAAAAAGAAAAAGAAAAAGAAAAAGAAGGGAGAGGATAAAAGCTAATAAGAAGAGGATAATGGACGTATCTCTCAGAAACATTTAACACCGAAAGAAGCGGAAACTACGAAAACGCCATCGGCGGTGGTGGCGCAGTGGATTTTGACCGGTAGCTTCGAACTTCGAAGTGGCTAAAAGAGTGTAAATATTCGAAGATGGCGTGGGTAATTTGGGGAATTCGATTGGGGTAAAAACTGCAGTATGGTGGGGCCGTACGGACTTGCAGAAAAGTCCGTGAAGTAGCGTGTGTGAGTGCGACTCGTCTTAAGCCGAGCCAAAGTCGATTCTGGCTTTTGCTGCAACTCCTATAATAAATTCATTCAAAGTAATTTTTTTTTTTTAAAAAAAAATAATAATAATCTAAATTTTATAAATAATATGACTAAAAATTTTTATATATATTTTTTTAAAAAAATAGATTAATTAGAAATAATTTATAAAAAATATTTTTTATACATTAAAAAAATATATATATATATTTTATAATTTATTTTTAAATAAATGAGTTGCACATTATATATATATATATATATATTCTAGATATATAAATAAAATTTTATTGGTCACATGGAAATGACCGAAGCTTCATCCTTGAATAAATGAGATGTGCATCATACATCCTATTTTGGAATGTATGTGTAGCCTAAACCAATTTGTTATCCATTTATTTACACGTAACTTAATGACTAATCTAAATCAAATCAACACGCTATTTCAATATATATATATATTTGAAAAATAATGTTAAAATTCAAATGACCATTTTGGATTAGATGCATTTAACCCTCATTTATATGCACCGAGACAAGCTCACTTGAGTGGAGCCGTGGTGTAGGACGGATCCGAGCGGAACGCCTAACACCGTAGCGCGATCGCGACCGTCACGTTAACAATAATGTATCCTTATATATACTCTTTAATCCCTGCGATACGATCACTGCCCCGTTACCATAACCCCGCTTTATTTTGAACAGCGATTCAAGAAAATATTTATTTTGTAGAGGGGGTGACCTCACGGGGAAGTGACCACACTCGGAAAAACCGCTACTTCGAACTTCCGTATCGGGAGAGGAAATGGAAAATAGCGGTTTCGGAGGAAACGTCCAAAAACGGGGCCCTCTCTCCCTCGTCATCTTCCTCTTATTTTCTCTCTCTTTTTTCTCTCTCTCTGCTCCATCATGGCGTGGCGTCGACTTTCTCTTTAAATCATCTTCTCTCTGCGCATCGGCGCTGCATTAGCTCCTCGCAGGTTCATCTACGAGAGAGGGAGAGGAGTAACGATTAAAGGAGCGGTTTTCATGGTTTTTTATTAGTGTCTTTCTCCTGGTTTTGTGATTTGGGTATCGCAGAATTTGTTGTGTGTTTTTCTAGTCCTGCTTTGTTCGATGGGTTGTTTCGGGGTTTTGATCATTTGTGGAGGGGTTTTGTGAAACGAGGCTAACAGAGAAGCATCTTAAGCAGCAAGTCCTTATTATTTGATTGATCCTGTTCCTTTTTTTTTTTTTTTTCTGTCAAAGATCAAATTTTTACTGTGATTTTTGTGTTTTCGGTGGTTGTTTGTGATTTTGCCTTACTACTGATTAGTTGAGAATTATAACAGGGTGAATTAAGGTACATGTTGTTCTTTTTGTTTGATCTCTGGTTTGGTTTAGGGTGGGTGTGGCAATTGGGTTTTACTTTAGTAAAAGGAACTGGTGGTGTTTTCTACTGATCCAGTATGCTTGCTCTGCTTCTTACCACTATAAGATACTGGTTAAGCAGCGTACCGAAATAGCTGTAATGTGAGAGCAAAAGCAATCAGAAGCAGCAGCAGCCCATTAACTCGCTGAGAGAAAGATCAGCAAATTAAGCAACTTTGGCGGTGAGTTGTATACATTATTTTACTCTCTCACCACTCTTATTAGTTCTTTACCAGTTACCACCCACCATTTGGGCTGCTTGTACTTGGTTGTTTTTCCCTTCCCTTCCCTTCCCATCCATCTTCTTTACTCTTTCATCTTTTTTCGCAGTTGTTGTTGTTGAGTATTTTAATCTTCTTTCTCACTTCACCTGCAGTGTTTCAATTTTCCATGTTTCTGAGATCAAAATTCCAAGAGATTATGCCGAGGAAAAGGTCTAGATCAGTTAGCAGCAAACAGAGCCTTTCAACTGATAATAATAATAATAATAACACCACCCTCGCATCTCCCACAATCAACTGCTCCTCCGCCGCAGCTGATTACCCTTCGATTTTCACTTCCCCGAGGCTCTTCCTACCGTTCTCTACAAAGACTTACCCCAACTCTCCCACATGCATGAACTCCGCTTGTGTTTCAGAAGCCAATTCCTACTACTCTAACGCCGTAAAGAAGCCATTTTTCTCCGAGAGGAAGCCGAATTGGTCCGCTGTTCCCTCTGCCACCAACGAGAGCAAACACCTCTCTTTGAGCAGCAACGGGGAGGCAACCCCCGTGGGACTCTCCGGCCTCGTCGATGCTCTCAACGACGAAGAGATCGATAAGAAACTGAGGCAAGAGAGCAGAATGGTGCTGTTTGGATCACCGCTTAGGGTTCAAATCCCTCCGACGCAGCCGCTGTCCCCGCCGCCTCGCTCCCCGATAGAATTCGGCGTCAAGAATAAAAGCTCGCAGCTTGCTCTCTACTCCCCAATAATAAGTAACAACACTCCAGCGAGTTCTATTTACGTCGAAGCTCCGCGCCATTTTGTGGGGTCTCTCTCGCCGACAGAGATGGAGCTTTCTGAGGACTACACATGCGTTATCACGCGCGGGCCGAATCCCAGGACCACCCACATCTTCGATAACTGCGTCGTGGTGAAATGCAACGACGGATTCGGATTCGTTCCTTCCATAAACGACAAGGTCGACGGACTCTCCGTCCATCCTCCCAAGACCGTTTCCGACGCCGGTTTTTTGAGCTTTTGCCATGCTTGCAACAAGAGTCTCGGACAGGGGAAGGATATCTTCATGTATAGGTTTGTTGCTCCCCCCCCCCCTTTAATTTCCTCTTTAATTTGGCAAAAATTCATGCCAAGAAGTATGTCATCAGGAGGTGTTCTTTCTCCTAATTAACTTTTTGCTGATATACGCAATTGAAAAAGTTTCTTTAATTTTTATCTGCTGTATAATATGTTGAGCCTGCTGCTTGTTAATTGCTTAAGAATTAATAGATGTGGACCATGCAATAGCTCTTTGAGGGTCCACTTGACGTATAAACACTGTTCGAGCATTGTGGTCGACCCATAGTCACAGACTTTTTTTGTTCCTCTTCATAATTGAGAATTTCATCAGTTTTGTAGTGTATCTACTTTTATTCTCCACCTTGTTATTAATAAGTTACTAAAACAAACTAACTTTTCTTAAGAGAGATGTTATGTAGAATAAGATGATTCTTCTTCACTTTTAGAACATAATTAATTACAGCTGAAATATCGTCTCCTTTCTCCGTCTTTCAGGGGCGAAAAAGCGTTTTGTAGCCGCGAGTGCAGGTACCAGGAGATGTTGTTCGACGAGGGAAAGGAGGACAAGTGTTCACTGGACCTCTCTGATCCTCTCTAAAATTTTATTAGCCTTCTTCAGTGTCACATCCTCTCTTATTGAAGGATCAAAAAAGATTATAAATCCTTCCTTTGTGATGTGTAAATTTTATAGGGCCATAGGTGGGGGGTTCATATGCATTGAAATGATTCCTTTCTTGTCTTTTGGCGTTAGGTTTTCTTTACTCATGCTTGAACGCTTCCAATTGGGAAACGATTGTGAAGTGACTCTTTTTTTTCTTTTTTTTTTTCTTCTCTCTTCTTCTTTTTCTCTCCTAGAGAGAGAGAGAGAGAGAGAGAGAAAGAGAGAGAGAGAGAGATTGGTATTTTAGGTTGCTCTTTAGTATTTCTTGTACATTTTTTGGTTGAGTGGTATATGAATGAACCCCAGGAATCATTCTACTTTTGGTGCATTTTTCTATTTGGTACTCAACCAGATGTTCACATTTATCATCATGATTATGTCCTTTAACATAAAATCTCTGTTATTCTTGAATATCCTCTATTGAATTTTGCTGTTATGAAGTATTATTTATTGCCAGGTTCATTGAGCTCTGCTATCTCTTAATCCAAAATTGGGTGTAGATTCTACACCTCACTTATCTAAGGGTGATAATTTTTTTATCCATCACTTCAATGTGATAGATGAAATTCATCCCACTTATTTTTGGGTGGGGTGTAATATATATATTCAAAATTAGATGTACAATTAGCATTTACTAAGTTCATTTACCTTTGCCAGTTCTGCTACTTCTACACCTAAAATTGGGTATAGATTCTACATCCCATCCATTCAACGGTGGGGGCTTCTCCACCCATCACTTCGAAGTGATGGGTGAAATTCACCCACTCTATGATGGATAGTGATGGGTGGAGAAGTCCCCATTCTTCAATGGGTGGGGTGTAAGATGTACATCTAAAATTGGGTGTACACTTAGGCTGCGTTTGGTTCGGGTATAAGAAAATTTTGGTTATACCGGGGATAGGTATAAGTTATGATATTAATAGGAACTAATGTTAATTTATGTTTGGGTGGGTATAAAAGTTATACCGGGTATAATGAAAATTGTGTTTGATAAATTAAAGAGGAATAAGAAGGTTAGAAGGGATATAAATTTTTATTTACTATTTTATCCTTTATATAATATAATTAAAATTTATAATTTTTTAAAAATTCAAAATTTTGTATATAAAAACAGGTATAAATTTATAAATTTAAAAATTTTAAAAATTTGGTGAATTATTTATTAAAAATTAAAATTAAAAATTTAATAATTTGTATAAATTGTAAAAATAATAAAATTTAAATTTTTATAAATTGATAAATTTATTAAAAATTAAAGTTAAAAATTTTAAAAGCTATAAAATTTAAAATTTAAAAATTTATAAATGTTAAAAATTTTAATTTTAATTATCTTAAAAAATTACAAAAGTAGAAGCAAAAATTTTAATTTTAAAATTAGTATACATTTTTTTAAAAATTATAAAAAAATTGCAGAAATTAAAAAATTTTAAAATTAATAATTTTTTAAAAAATATATAAAAAATATATTTTTAGATTTATTAAAAAGTAAGTTAAAAATTTTAAAATTTATAAAATTAAAAAATAAATTTTAAATTTTATAAATTTAAATATCGTATAATTTAAAATTTTTAATTTTTTTAATTAAAAAAACAATAAAAAAAATAAAAACAAAAACAAATAACAGCAGGTGGAACTGGGGGTGGGAACAGCTTGTTCCCACCTAGCTGTTCCCACCTCCTAAATTTTTGTTTGGGTATAATTACCTGAAACTAGGGGTTATCCTCTAGTTCCGTACTAAACGTGCCCTTAGTAGTTATCTTTGCGTGTGTATATATATATATATATATATATATATATATATATATATATATATATATATATATATATATATAAAAGATAATAAAGAATATATTAATTGATGGGTATTTTAATGAAAGGACTAAAATTTTCAAAAATCAAAAAAATGGAAAAAAAAAAAAAAAAAAAAAAAGGGATGCAGTTGTAAATTTGAAAGTTTGTTGATGAAAGTGAATCTGGGGGAGCCCTTATCATCCAGCTGGGCGAAAATTGAGATATAAGCCGCAGGAATGAACTTAATTATAGCTCTTCGTTTCCGGTAACAAAATCCGTAGTTCTCTATTATTCGTAACAAAATCCGGTGTTTATAGTTCTCTGTTTCAGTAACAAAATTCGTAGATCATATCTTATCTTAACTATAGTTTATAATTCTCTGTTTTCTGTTTCTAAACTAAACTAATCTTCAATTAAGCTGAAGAGTTGATTATCCATTACACAAAATAAAAAGGGCAATTTGGTTATTTCATAGGCCAATTTGGGCCCTGAGTTGCGGAGACTCAGGCCACGGCCCAATATATGCATATGGACCAAAAATTGGGGGTTTTGAGTCTGACTCGATCTCTCCGAGTCGTCAAGAGAGAGAGAGAGAGAGAGATAGATTGTTCGTTTAGCTAATTGGTTTCTGATTATTAATTATTAATTAATTATTATTTCTCTATGTAGTAGTTGGATACGGGACGGAGCCAGAATTTTAATTTTAGAGAGCTAAAAATATATTAAACAAAATATATTAATTTTTAAAAATTATTAATAAATAAATTATATATAAATAATTTTTTATTTATTAGCTTTCGAGTTTTTAATATATTTTTTTAAAAAAATAAAGTATAATTGTTTTTATTATGAAAATAATAATGATATAGAGATCTATATATATATAAAAATATGTCAAAAAATTAAATATTAAAATATAATATAATTACAAATCAAGTATTATGATTAATTAAAAAATTAAATATTAAGATTTAATATAATTTGTAAATCATCAATTAAATTTCTATCTCGTAATCCATAAGATAATATTATTTAAAAAAAAATTATTATTTTGATTCCTAAAATTTACACTATTTTTAATTTTTTAATAACTTCGTAATAAGTTTTATATAATTTTAAAAATATTGAGAGACCATAGCCACTTTTGACATCCACATAAAAAAAAAAAATAATAATAAAAAAATAAATAAATAAATAAATTATTAACCTCTAAAATTTAGACTATTTTAAATTTTTTAATAACCTCCTAATAGACTTTTATATAATTTTAAAAATATTAGCGGTGATGGCCCCTTTAGGTCTTCGTCCTGGTTGGATAGTTGCATTAAGATTTAATAGTCGCATCATTAAATAATAACAAACCAAAGCGAAATTTACTATTTTTATTGATGCTAAAAAAAAAAAAAAAAACTACAAAATATAAAATCAAAATAAAAAATAAATAAAGACCTAAAAGAAAATGCAGCTATATATCTGCAAAAGATAGAGTTTATTGCAAAAAAAAAAAAAAGAATTCCTCGAACAGTGGCAAAATTTCCTATATCTTAACTAAACTGGTAATTAAGATCCTTATGCATGAATTTATTATGATGGCGGCGGCGCTGGTCCTGGTACAAAAACACAGTGCCCTGATGGTGGTGCCGGTGTTGGGGGTGCTGGTGTTGGGGTGCCGGTGTTGGGGGTGCTGGTGTTGGGGGTCCTGGTACAAAAACACAGTGCCCTGTTGGTGGTGCCGGTGTTGGGGGTGCTGGTGTTGGGGGTGCCGGTGTCGGCGCAGGTGTTGGGGGTGCCGGTGTAGGCGGTGCCGGTGCCGGTTTAGGAGGTGCCGGTGTAGGAGGTGCCGGTGCCGGTGTAGGAGGTGCCGGAGTAGGAGGTGCCGGTTTAGGAGGTGCCGGTGCCGGTTTAGGAGGTGCCGGTGTAGGCGGTGCCGGTGCCGGTGTAGGAGGTGCCGGAGTAGGAGGTGCCGGTGCCGGTTTAGGAGGTGCTGGTGTAGGCGGTGCCGGTGCCGGTGTAGGAGGTGCCGGAGTAGGCGGTGCCGGTGCTGGTTTAGGAGGTGCCGGTGTAGGCGGTGCCGGTGCCGGTGTAGGTGGTGCCGGTGCCGGTTTAGGAGGTGCCGGTGTAGGCGGTGCCGGTGCCGGTGTAGGTGGTGCCGGTGCCGGTTTAGGAGGTGCCGGTGTAGGCGGTGCCGGTGCCGGTGAAGGAGGTGCCGGTGTAGGCGGTGCCGGTGCCGGCGAAGGAGGTGCCGGTGTAGGCGGTGCCGGTGCCGGTTTAGGAGGTGCCGGTGTAGGCGGTGCCGGTGCCGGTTTAGGAGGTGCCGGTGTAGGCGGTGCCGGTGCCGGTTTAGGAGGTGCCGGTGTTGGCGGTGCCGGTGTAGGCGCTGGCGGTGGCAGTATTGGGGAAGCTCCCGGAGTAAGAGGTGGCAGTGGTAAAGCTGCAATATTCATCAAATAAAATCACATTATCCACTAAATAAATACACTAATAAAAGTAGAAGAAAAAAAATGTAAATAAATAAAAAAAAAAAAAAAGAAAAGAAATAGTAGTGTTGGTTGATAGAAGGAAAAGAAAAGAAAAAAAGAAAAGAAAAGAGAAGAGGATACTGTTGCAGTCGGTGATGGGTGGTATGTTGAGTTTGCAGACGCCAGGGAGGGCGAGGGCGCGGGACTGGTCGATGTTAACATGCAGAAGCTTACCGACCTCGCCGTTGAGAATGTAGCAGAGACATAGCGGCTGCACGGTCAGTACGAAACCGACGCTGGGACAGCACAGCGGCGAAACTATCGGACTCTCATTGGTGATATAGCTGAGACACGGCATCAGACTCCAGAGCGAGTTGAAACAGCTCAAATTCGCCTGCACCGATAAGGGGGCCGAGACCAAGATCGTCGTGAGCACGGCGGCGAGGAAGACCACCATTTTCGACGTCGCCATTTCAAAGAAAGAAAAGAAGAAGATATATATATGGTGGATTGAGGAATAGAATGAAAGAATGAATGGAAATGTATGTGTGCGGCAGTGATGGAAATGAGGGGTGGAGGGGGATCGCATTTATAGGCAAGAGGGAGCCGGAATGTGTTAAGAATATTCTTCTTTTAAAATATATATATATGCATGCATGCATTTTATCCGTTATTGTTTGTTACTTCATTATCCGTTCAGTATAACTCCTTCCTAAGATATCTGATTTCTGTTATGAGCTACAGCATAGACCATATATATATATATATATATATATACCATACGGATTGGTTTTCATTAAGCTCTGCGAGAGAAAATATATGTTCTGTTTTTAACAAAATTCGTAGATTATATCTTATAATAATTCTCTATTTTATCTTTCCAATAAGATCCGCAGATTATTCATTACACTATATAATACGAATGTTGATTATTCATTACACCATATAAAAAGAGTAATTTGATTAACAAACTTTTAATGGGCCGGGCTTAGCTGTGTTTGAGGCAGAGACTGAGGAGGAAATCTGGATGGGCCAATTTGGACCCTGAGATGAGGAGAAACAGGCCACTCCCCAATATATATATATATGGACCAAAAATTGGAGGTTTTGAGTTTGACTCGATGTCTCCGAGTCAAAAGAGAGAGATTGTTTCTTTAAAATATTCCTATACTTTTTTTTTTTTATATTCCTATATATTTTTTTTTTTTAGTTATCGTTCTGTTTAGCGGCTCTGATTTAATTATTTTTAAATTATAATTTATAATAATAAATTATTTTGAGAGAGATATCAGATACTCTAAAAAAGAAATACCATGTACTCTAAAAAAAAGTATTTTAATTTTTTGATTTACGTATAATTAAATAATTTTTTTTTTATTTTGAAAATTTTTATTTTTATAAATATTATAAATTTTAACGATTTCAAACTGATTTTCAATTTTTAATTATTAATTATTATTTCTCTACATGGTAGTTGAATAGTTTTTTTTTTTTTTGAGAGAGAGAGAAGACAACCTACTGCTTTATTTTAAAAAATTTAAAAAAAAGACAGCATACTGCTGTTTCATTCATAAAAAAAAATAAACTCAAAAGAATCAACTTGACCTCATATCACAAATGAGACGAAAATAATAATAATAACAAAAATATATATCTAACCTGCACAAAAAGAGTCCCAATCTAAAGGGGTACGTTTTAACCAAATGTAGTGCCTATGGTTACTAGTTCTTTTCTCCCGTAAGCTCCTGCTTTGAATTTACATACTCTCCACGATATATTTTGTGCAATAAGATGCTTCCGCCTTATTTGCAAGTAAGTCCTTCAAAAAATATTTCGATGTAGCACAAAGTCTACCGTCTCGATTGCCTCCAAACATAGTAAACATAGTACACAAATATTCGCTCCATCATCTCTTTAACAAATATCTGTCGCTTAAGAACAAGCTACACAAAAATTTTGACTTTCAATAAAATTTTAATTTTTTACAAATGAACGAGCCCTGCTATCCTGCAAAAGCCTATACAAAGAGTTAACAAAAAACTTTTTCGAATTCGTCCATCTCCATTTTACAACATTCCTTTTTGGTTAGATAGCTATGCGTTAGCAAGAGAGTCTTTTAAATTCCGAATAAGCTCTTCCTCGAATGTCAAACTTGATACAAATTTCCAAAAAATATTTCTCCATCTTCATCCGTTATTCCATGAATAGTTGCATTAAGATTTAATAGTCGCATCATCAAATAACAATCCAAGACAAAATTTACTTTTTATTGATGCTAAAAAATCTAAACAAATGTAAAATATAAAACCAACATAAAAAATAAATAAAGACCTAAAAGACAATGTAGCTATCTATATATCTGCATAAGATGCAGTTCATTGCATAAAAAAGAATTCCTCGAACAGTGGCAAAAATTTCCTACTATATCTATATCTATAACTAAACTGGTAATTAAGATCCTTATGCATGAATTTATTATGATGGCGGCGGCGCTGGTCCTGGTACAAAAACACAGTGCCCTGTTGGTGCTGCCGGTGTCGGTGTCGGTGTCGGTGTGGGTGTGGGTGCTGCCGGTGCTGGTGCTGCCGGTGTTGGTGCTGCCGGTGTAGGCGCTGGCGGTGGCAGTATTGGGGAAGCTCCCGGAGTAAGAGGTGGCAGAGGTAAAGCTGCCATATTTATCAAATAAAATCACATTATCCACTAAATAAATACACTGATAAATAATAAAAGTACAAGGAAAAGAAATAGTTGTCTTGATTGAAAAAAAAAAAAAAAAAAACAGAAATAGAAATAGAAATAGAACATACTGTTGCAGTCGCTGATGGGTGGTGTGTTGAGTTTGCAGACGCCAGGGAGGGCGAGAGCGCGGGACTCGTCGATGTTAACACGCAGAAGATTGCCGACCTCGCCGTTGAGAATGTAGCACAGGCAGAGCGGCTGCGTGGAGAGTATCGTACTGACTTCGGGGCAACACAGCGGCGAAACCATCGGACTCTCATCGGTGATGTAGCTGAGGCACGGCATCAGGCTCATGAGCGAGTTGAAACAGCTCGAGCTCGAATCCGCCGAATCCGCCTGTACCAATAAGCGACCCTGTACCAATAAGGGGCCCGAAACCAAGATCGTCGTGATCACGACGGCGAGAATGACCACCATTTTCGTCGCCATTTCAAAGAAAAAAGAGAGAAAAAAAAGAAAAAGATGGTGGATTGAGGAAGAGGGAAATAATGAATGGAAATGTATGTGTGCGGCAGTGATGGAAATGAGGAGTGGATGGGGCTCACATTTATAGGCACGAGGGGACCGGAGTGTACGTGTTAAGAATGCATTTATCCGTTATTGTTTGTTACTTTATCATCAACATCATCATATTTGTTGCTTTAACTTACATATAGGTATATATAGATAGAAGATCAAATTTTGTTGTTTTCTATATATCTTTTAATTTTAAATGGATGGATAGCGCGCAGTATAATTCCTTTGTGAGATATATATCTGTTTAATTTCTGTTGATATTAAAACAAATAGATTTGTTGAATTGAAGAAGATTCAACATGTCTAATCTACTTCTATATATCAAAAACACTTAGATTATTTATTATTCCTTTCAGTTTAAGTACGTAAAAAATATTTTGTTATAAAAAAAAAACAATAACAACAACAACAACATCCGAACAAATTCGACCCAATCCCCAGCATGGTTTTTTTTTTTGTTTTTGTTTTTTTTAATTTAGGTGGGCCTGTTTTAAAATTGATCCGGAGGATCGAAAACATATATGAAATGCTTCGGCCCATTCTCATGAATTTAATTCGGCCTAAAGTAGGCCCGGTCCAGCCCGTTCATTGGCCCGGTCCAATAAACTGGCTCACCTTTCGAAGGCCCGAGCGCACCTGCACCTTCTCCCTTTCACTCCCACCGTGCACGATGACCTCTTGAGCGAGCCCTTGAGAGAAAAAGGTGCCTCTTTTCTTCTACGTTTCTTCTTATCTTTTGGTACTAAGTCGGAGTTTTGATTCTCAGTTTTGGATTTAGAGTTGGGAATAAGTAATTGAAGTGAGTGAAAAAATGGGTTTTGATTCATTTGGTGTTGGTTGCGTTTGTTGGCGCGATGCGCATGTTACCTGTTTGAGGAAATGCCTCAGTAGACTGCAAAAACTACACTGAAGCATCAAAAAGAGTCCAATTCAAACAACTCCAGAATTTTATTATTATTTATTTTATTTTTTTGAAGTTTCTGCTTTGAAAGCAGATTAAATGAAGAGGTTGCAGGAAAGAGATATATTTTATCAATAGGCAATCGACAATTATCTACATTTTTTTTTTTTTTCTGATGCAGTATATCCAATTTCATAGTTAAGATGCGTGCTTATTATTTACCTTTATTCCAATTTTGTAATGCCAAATACATAGATTGATTTTTCTTAATGCTCTCTTCTATTTGCGTTGTTGCTTTCCTGGCAGAATTGGGGGCTTCCTGAAACGTTCTAAACTGATGGTGCTTCACTGTGATTTCAAAATGCTTCATCTCAGAAAACTCCGTACCAAGTACTCTTCGCGGACCATCTCTGCTGTATTATTATCCTCATCTGTTGGAAAGCATTGCGCGGTGATAAGTGATTCTGGTTATCGGCCTTTAGCTTATAAGAATCTCGAACTCATCGGGCTGTCTTTTGGTCGATTTTCCGGCAATGATTTGGCAGTCGCGAGCATCAGATCAAAAACCATCCCAACTTTCAGAGCACTCTTCTCTACGATGGTCGGACCGGTATTGGTCCAAGCTCGCGACCCCTCTCGACTAGCTTTAGAGTTGGAGAATGCGATTGATGAAAAGAGATTCGAGGATGCGTGGAAAGCTTATGAGAAGCACGTACATATGGATGGGCTTCCTAGAAAATCAGTTCTAACTAAGCTTATCACCAGCTTTTCTGAGAGCTGCGATGCCTGCTGGCTCAGCAAAGCGTACAGTGTAGTGGAGCTAGCCTTTGAAGAGAAAAAACATGAATTATTAGAAAAGGAGCCTCTTTTGTACCTCTCTTACATTCTTGCATGGTGCGCAATGCCCGTTCTTGCTTCAAACGTAATGAGAAAATTAGTACGTATGGAAGCGTTTCCTCCCACAGCAGCATGGTCTGCAATAGTGGGGCGTATGTCTCAAACACAAACTGGTGCTTTTCTCGCCGCGGAGCTTATTATGGAGATTGGCTACCTATTTAAAGACAACAGGGTTGATTCAAGGAAAAAGAGTAACAGGCCACTATTATCAATGAAACCAAACTCCTTTGTCTTTAACATAGTTTTGACCGCCTTGCTTTTATTCGAGACTACGAGAAAAGCCGAGCAGCTTCTTGAACTAATGCCTAGAGTAGGTGTGAAGCCTAATGCGAGCTTACTTATTATTATGGCTTGTATATACGAGAAAAACGGGCATAGAGATGAGCTCCAGAAACTGAAGAGGCATGTCGATGAGGCTGTTGGTCTTAGTGATTTGGAGTTTCGGCAGTTCTATGAATGCATGCTTTCTTGCCATTTAAAATTTGGGGATTTAGATTCTGCTGCAAATATGGTACTGGACATGCTAAGAAAAGCTAACGAAGCAAAGCGGTCCCTAGAAGCGGCAAAAGCTGTGTTGGAAGCAGTTGAAACAGGGAAAAACTATTCTCCTTGTGAGAACTCTGGACATGAAAATTTGGCTTCGGAGGATCAGCACTTATTTTCAAACAGTCAAGCCCCAACGTACGTTTTGTTCGCTAAGGACAGGAACTTTTCAAAGCTCGAAGCTGAGGCAAAGGAAATACTTTCACTACTATCAGATAAGTTGCAGGGACAGGTTGAATTGGTTAAGTCCGATCGTGGAATTCTCCATCCAACCGAGAAAATTTACGCCAAACTCGTGAGGGCTTTTTTAGAAGGTGACAAGATTAGCGAATTAGCAGCATTTCTAGTGAGGGCGAGTAAGGAAGATTCTCCTGTCTCTATTGAGAGCTCGACTGTTGTTCAAGTGATAAATGCATGCATTTCTCTAGGGCTGTTAGACCAAGCACACGACCTGTTGGATGAGATGAGATTCTCTGGAGTTAGAGTTGGCTCCTCTGTTTATTCTTCACTCTTAAAAGCCTATTGCAAGGAGAACCGTCATGAAGAGATAAAAGCACTTTTGAAGGAAGCCCGCCAAGCTGGCATCCAGCTTGATTCAAGCTGCTATGAGGCTTTGATTCAATCAAAAGTGCATCAAAATGATTCGAGTGGCGCCCTCCATGTATTTAAAGAGATGAGGGAATCTAATTTACCTAGATCAGGTTATCGGGATTTCGAGAAGTTGGTTGACGAGGGTGATGATGGCGCTGAGGCCTTTCTAATGGCTAAGCTTCTGGAGGAAATCAAGGACAATAAAAGTGTAGATTGTGGTGTTCATGACTGGAACAATGTGATTCATTTCTTTTGCAAGAAGAGGCTAATGAATGATGCTCAAAAAGCTCTGAACAGGATGAGGGCTTTGGGGCACAGCCCAACAGCTCAAACTTTCCACTCTCTAGTAACCGGTTATGCTGCTATAGGAGGAAAGTATGTGGAAGTAACCGATTTGTGGGGCGAAATGAAGGTGCTTGCGAGCTCAAGCTCAATGAAATTTGATCAGGAGCTGCTGGATTCATTGTTGTATTGCTTTGTGAGAGGTGGGTTTTTCCTTAGGGCCATGGAAATCATAGATATGATGGAGAAAGGAAAGATGTTTATTGACAAGTACAAGTATAGATCACTTTGGCTCAAGTATCACAGGACCTTATACAAAGGGAAGGCTCCTAAAGTCCAAACAGAAGCGCAATTGAGGAGGAGAGAAGCAGCTTTGTCTTTTAAGCGATGGATTAATTTGACATGAAAGCATATTGATTACCTTTTAGACATTGAAAATTGGGAAAAGTAGAAACTTGAGTGTTTGATAGTACGAAGAATCAAGGTCTTTGCTGGAACTTGTGGTCTAATGTATGCATCTGCGGGTGAAAATGGCTCCCGTATTTTCCAGATTTTTGTATTTGAATTTTTAGGAATCCAGGTCTGGGTCTTGTATATTCTGAGATGAAAGATTATGTATCCTTAATTATGAATGTATTATCCAGATATAGTTGTGCATTGTAAGAACTAACTGGGATTTAGATCCTTACATAACGTATGAACAAGTTATCTTGATGATAATACAATAGCTTAATAAGAGCTACATTTTTCTTCTTCTTCTTCTTCTTCTTTTTTATTTCTGTACATGTTTTATTTATAATATTATGCTGTATAACCTTTGATATGTAATATATCCAACATGAAAACCTAACTGGCTTGATGAATGGCAACGAGCCCAGAAAAAAATATATACTGGGTTGTGTATAGTCTATGTGAATGTAAGTAAAAGAGCTGACACTCTTTAACATCCTTATTTCAATTCATTTATTGCAGTCAAAAAAGCCAAGTAAGAACAATAGCAAAGATCAGATTGTATAAAGCATGCTTGTTTCAAGATTAGCTTCTACAAAAATGCTTTTTGGATAGAATTGCTCTAAGAAGCAACAGCATTTTTTTTCATAAAAATTCGTCAGAAACTTTTTTAACTACAACAAAAGTAAATACAGCTTTAAATTAGAGTTTACAACTTCAAATTGGAATCTGTTTAGGTTGATAGTGCTTCTTGGAATGGAAAAGCTCCTTCAAATTTGCCAAGACAAACAAGCATGCTATGTAGATCTCGAGATTCTCTACATCCTCATCATTAGAGGACTTGGCTCCTGTGGTTGATGTGAGACCAGATTCTTAGTTCACCATTCCACTTTCGGCTAACAGCTACTTGCCATGAATGGAATTATGGACCATCAAGGGACTTCTATTATGCCTCTCTCAAGAATCCCTCCTCATCAAGGGGTCAAATCATTCTTTCCTTCTTATTATTTTTTTTTTTCTTTTTTTTTTTTTCTATTAAAGGTCCAAAGATGGGTTGAGACACATGTTTAAATCTGGTCAAATTCTCCTCGAAGTCATATTTGGATTATTGAGATTCTCATCATCCATCTTTTGATTGCAAACAAGTGGAATTATGGTATTATCCTCAACCAGTATAACATATATGCTTCTTTATGATCATTTTTAGGGGAGCTAGGTTGGTCAAAGTAACTAAAGCAGCAGTTTCTTCACAATGAACATCAACATATTCACTTTTATTTTTATTTAGTACATTTAAACAGCACCAGTAAAAACATGCATAGTAATATAGTTCACCAATATATGGTGCCTATTGTAACTCCAAATAAGGTAATAGACGTATTCCTCAACTTCAAGTCACAAAAACTAGAGCCAAAGAACAAGTGTCCTGGAACATCATTGGTATCTGGAGAGTAAATAGTAGAACATTTCTTTTCAAGTTTGATGGCTATACATGACCTAGAGCAACATATTATAGCTTATACTTATTTTACCTCAGTGGATGAGTATCAATGTGGGCCTTCAATCAAAAAGTCAAAACTTCAGAAATTGAAAGCAACTATACACTTTACTGGTGGATCTAGTTTTCCACCACAAAATACAAAATTCCCAACAATCTGAACAAAGAATCATATAAAGAATAATGAGCGGCCGTATCTGACGATTTGTTGCAAGCATCTCCCAGGAGATCTTGTTCCATTGAAGAGTTGCCAAAACTTACAGTCAAGTCGCTGATATGTGCCGCTTCGTGTTTGTTAAATCTCTGATGCTTTACAGTAGTTAAAACAAGCCTGGAATAGTGTAGTTAGTGACAAAATGTGGATTCGCTGTTTCACTGGAGTATTCTGCAAACTAATTTTGTCAAAGATAAAATGACCTGCAAAGATGCCATGCAAAGTGTTAGAGCTCTCCTTTATGCAAATCAGCATTATTAACTGGAGGAAAAAAAGAAAAAAAAAAAAAAAAAAAATGAAAGCAACCTTATATAATTGATGGCTAAAAGGAATGGACTATTCTTCTTCTTCAAACTCTGCTAGATGACGAAAATAATGGACGTTAAATGTACAAAGAGGGTACCAACAAAAGAATGTTCATTACAGTTTTATGGTTGAAATAATAACGTGAGTTCATTTGAAAAGAGAAAAAAATCATTGACTTGCCTGTGCGGGTACAGCAGCAACACAGAGAAAACCCAAATTAGATTAAATAGTAGGTAATCCATCCTATACCTTTTTCTCTCGGTGAAAATAGGTTAACAAGCTAAAGACATGGAGCTCTCCTTCCAGATTCATCAATGCAGCCGATTGGAGTTCTGCACTAGGAAGTCAGCTGCCATCAGAAAGAAGAGAAGTTGTTCGAACTGATTTTTCGCTTTCATTTGTTATACCAGGCTTACATAAATTGCATGCTCAATAAGAACTTGCGTATGTCGATCACTGCATACAAAAATAGTTGCTGATTCATTTAGCCTATTGCTACGCAATTTCTAGAGATCAAAGACAATATGATACATGAGAAAATTTCTGTACGTTGTTATGAAATTATTGCAGAAAATGAATGGAGTATACCTCTCTATGATGAAGTGAAAAACTGCAAAATATAATCAATTGTTTTGAAGAAACTGGACGTCTACGCGGAGCATTTCAAAAGAAATTAAGCTCTGTATACCCTTGTGGGTATGGGAAAAGTTCTTCAATATCCACTTGTGAGCTAGAGTAGCTCATGTTCTGTATTCTGCTATGGTTGATCGATTCAACCTCTGATGTAAAAATGCTAGAAACTGGTCTATGGTCAGAAAACCTCGACTCCCCACGAACATACGATAGTTGATTGAGACCCCTTCCATACCATAGAATGCGATCACACCTACGTAAGCAAAAAAAAGAACCCCATCGACTTACAAATTGTAGATAACCTGGAATCTGAAACGACAATAAATTAACATGGATTAAGTTTGTAGTTTCAACCAAGCGGGAGTTCGACGCTTTTCTTTCACATTCATGTCATCCCCGGCATATCTGTCTGAATTGTTTGAATATTTATACGTGGGAGGGAAATATATTTTTCCTTCATTCCAGCCCACGAAGACACGGCCGCACCTTTGCTCTATCCGTAGCTGCTTGTTTGAAAAATGAAAGGTTTAGACCCACAGAAGAAAAACAAAAAAAAAAAAAAAAAAAAGAGGAAAAGAGTCAGCTTTACTGATCACAAGAAGTTCACTGCCAAAAATATCTCATTTTTCTAGATAGATAAGAAAATGAAAGGAAGAGAAAGTATTTTTCTAGATAGATAAGAAAATGAAAGGAAGAGAAAGTAGAAGTATTACATATAACACTTGAAATGTTTCAACACTTTGAAAAGAAATTAAAATATATGTTACATAATAGCTTTCAATAAAAGGACAGCTCAACTACCTGATCTTTTTCCAACAAGGCTTTCCAATTGCGCATCTCAACCAGAGCCTTGGCAGATCGATATGAGAGAGCTATCCGGTAGTTCAAATCACCAAACCATATGACTCGACTACAACAAACCAAAAGTTTGATCAACTAATCAACGCCATCATTGAAGAAATAATCGACTTAAACTGAGCGAAAGAAGCTTACTCGTGCTCAAGGATAGTTCCAGGAGACTTCTCATCGCATAGCCCGTGAATTGAAGGGAACCGAGTCTTTCTGAGGATTTCCATCACATCAGAATTCCTTCGAAGTTCATCCCCTTCCTTCTGGCCAGACGTCAAATGGCTGCAGACAAAGCAGAAGCTCGTTTGATGCAATGACATGCTAATTGAAATTGAGCCCTGTAATCATCATTAAAGAAATTTCTGAGTTGTCTTCGCAAATAAAAACTCAATGATAAAATTGTTTAAGAACTAAGTTTTCGCTCAAAGAAGAAACAAGAAAAACTATCAGAATCACTCGTCGGTGAAGTTAGTAATATTAAACAACATATATATCAGCAAATGGAGAAAAAATTAAAAGAAACCCTGAAATAGTTACCTTGTTTCCAAGATAACCCATGAGCCCTCTCCCAATGCATGAGACCTTGAGATTCCTTACATCGTCCCTTATTTCTCTCCTCACCCAGACCATTAGAAATATGCCAACCATCTGCTTACTTGCAACGAGACAGTATCTAATAATGCCATAAATAATGGTAGGTTTTGGAGTTGTTCAGAAAGAACATAAATTTTCTACTCAGAAATGACTTGGGCAAGAGCTAGCATGTACTAAACACATTTAGAAAAAAAAAAATATAAAAATAACAGCAAATGCAGTGAGGGTGGATTATAAGACATGAAATTTACTATGGTCAAAGTAAATTGATCTTAAATAATAATAATAATAATAATATACCTTGATTGTGGAGCTGATCTACTTCTCTCCTCCATTGATGACCCATTACTATAGCTATATGAGATTGGTGAGTAGGAGGACGTAGAGGGAGAATCTCCTGCAATATTTTCATCATCAGAGGAACCAGCCCCTCTAAAGTTGGGTCCAAAATCACTTAATCTGCTACCAAATATAACGCGATCACAAACACTATGGCGCCGTTCCAGCCTCGGTTGAGGCGCCATTATATCTCCCTCCACTCTCAAACTACGACTATTAAGGGATTGGAAAGAGTGACGATGGAGGAAAGATGAGCTCTTCTGCCTCCGTAACGAGCCTTCGAAATCGTCATTTATTTCCACAATTGGTGTAGTTGTAGGGGAGGGGGTTTGGTATCTAGTACTAGTGCTAGTTCCGGGAAGATTATTAAGTGTTTTTCTAATTAGAGCCACCCATTTCTTCGCGGGGCCATTGTCTTCTGTCCCAAGAACATTTCCAGCATTTAGAGGGACAATTTCCTGAAACCTAAGAGGTCAAAAGGAACAAATTGGCCAGTTGCAGATATGAAAATTTCAATGATATTCACAATTCATTTGATACCAACAGGGAAAGTACCCCAAAACATATATATCCGCAGGAGGCGAAGCATGGAGCCAATCTTCGAGGTTCATATGACTTGGCGGCGATTTACCGCCTACATTCCAAGTTGCAACAAAGATCCTACTCCCTCAAAGAGAGAGAAAGGTAGCGAGCATTACAATTTGCAGATGAGGATCATGAGAAAATGTTCAAATTTAAATTAAGATGCTAGAATTGTGATTACAAGTACCTATAGTCCAAAGTTACTGTAGCTTCTGCTGCGTCGAGGTCTATCTTTCCTCGTCGAGCTCGGTCCTGATTCCTCTTGGAGAATCTAACTGATTTTTTTATATTTTATTTTTATTTTTTACGAGAAAAGTTAATTCACGAAAAATTCGAATAGAGGCGACAATTGAGAGGAATTAGGATAAAGAAGAATGGAACAAAAAGGAAAAGCTGAGAGAGGCTTGAGAGACATGGCACTGTATAACCTGTTTTGCTTTTCTTGACTGTGGCTCCCTCCCTCTCTGTGAAGCTGCTCCTCCATTCCGCATCCCCTCCTGAAAAGAGAAAAAGAACACATATTTCAAAAACTCTGAAAAAAAAAGAAAAGAAATTAAAGACATAAAAAAGAGAAGAAAAAGGCTGTGGCTAGCATGCAGCAATGCACAGAAGGCCTATTTATTTGAACAGTAAAAAAGGGGGGGAGGAAAAAAAACCCTTTTGCTTCTGTAATATTCAGCAGGTGTGAAGCAATTAAAATGAAAAAAAAAAAAAAAAAAAAAAAGGAAGTAAAATTTAAATAGTAATGCAAATATGATAGAAGAAAAATGTTAATACACTCAGGACTGGATCAATTTTAGAAGGAAGATAAGAAAATAAAATGAAGGGCCCAGTAAGCAAGATAGCAAGAGCTCATAGAAGATGAACCAACATAAGAAGAAACAAAAAGGTGCTTATTTCAGAAGCCCACCTCTACCAACAGCATCATCTGCATGAAAGTCCCGAGTTTTGCTTCTGATATTGAACAATTTTCTCACTAGGGACTTGGACCATGAGAGCTAAACAAGGGAGAAACAAAGACCCAAGTCAATAACCCAAGCAGGCCAGCTTCAGATAAATAATACAACAAATTGGAGGAGAAATTGTAATAAGAAAATTCTTAGAAAAAACCTTGCTTTTCTGTGAAGTCCCATCTCTCATTGTTCCAGTGTAAGCCCCTCATGCAGCTCAGCAATGCTTCTTCCCCCCCTCCCCCCTCTTCCCCTCTGCTACAGAACTCTTCACAAAATGGGGTCCTACTTGGAAAGAAATGGAAGGGGCAAAATGGGAATATTTTATCTGAGTTTTTACCTCAAAGAAGAAAGAAGGGAGCTAGAGAGAGAGAGAGAGAAGCAGCTTCTGTTTTCTGGGTTCACCACAAAGCAGTGTGATTTGATGGAAAGAAAAGAGGTGGGTTGTTTCCTTCCTCCCACAATGCACTATATTGTTGGTTTTGAAATTTGTTAAGGAGACCAAAGGAACAGGACAGGATCAGTGTCAGATTCTCTTTAAGTAAAGGAGTGGTTTTTCTCCCCCCTCTTTTTTTTTTTTCTACTACCCGAATGGGCTTCTGATGTGAAGAAGTGAGGAATTGAAATGAAGAAGTTAATGAATTGAGAGTGGGGCAGTGCAGCTCAATGCATGGGAGTGAGCAAGATTGGATTTTTGGAGGAAAAAGGAAAGCAATGCAGGGAGAAGATGAAAGGGGGAATGATGATGAGTTGAGTTGGGGGGGGGGGGGGGGAGGGGTTGTGTGGGTTGGAGGGAGAGGAGGGAGTACTCACACCTTCAAAAAATCCTCATTTTATGGAGTGGATTAAAGTATCCAAGAGAATAAAGTGCTTGGATGGCTCTCTCTCTCTCTCTCTCTTCCCAAATTTCTAGTCCAGGACCAACCAAAAATAGACTACTGTACTAACATGCCCGGGCCCTGCCAATGCTTGACATCATTCTTCTCCTTTAATTGCCTTGCACATAAATTGACTTCTAAAATGGCTTTTCTTTTAAAAAAAAATATTTCAAAACTTGTACATCTAACTAATGGTTTGGAGCAAGTTAAAATTAAGTATTTTGTTTGATTTTAACAGTAAAAATCTCTAATTTAAAACTGCTATTTCTGTCAAGAAGCTGTAAACTAATTTTTAGCTAAAGCTTTCTAGTATTTTTTTTTATGGAATAACTCAACTGAAGCTTCAAAATTTTCTTAGCATGATAATGAGTGCTGTTACCCCAGAGATATATTTAATGTTTAATTTTGTACTTTCTGCTTTGTTCCTTTCTTTTGATAAGCCATGTATCTTTCTCAGTTGATTACATCCAAGGAGTTACCCTGGTTGAGATTGCTTAGGGCAAGTAGGCTATTGTATTAAAATCCTTCTTTATGCATGGGGAATGCTGGGGCTTAATTTCTAGGGTTTGGGAGACTAGTTCTTAGGATACTTGGGCATTGCTTTTGAGTGCTCTGCAACCCTAGTGGGTATATTTGTATGGGGAATATAGATAGATGGTTTTCTAGAATTTTGGGTGGTGTGGTTTCTATGGGTGTTTTTGCCTCAATCTAGGTTTGTGTCAAATATTCCTCACTGGAAGTTTGCTGGAGTTGAAAGGACAATTTTTGCATTTCTATCTTGGTATCTATTTGCTTTTGTTTCTATGTATGTTTTCTTTACCTGATTGTTAGGTAACTGGAATAGTATTTTGTACCTAAAAATCAAAATAAAATTATTAGTCTAAAAGCTCAAGTTTTAATTGCACCCTCTTACCCCAATTGCGAAGAGAAGCAGTTCGACGATTTTGATGCAGTGCTTTTTGTGATAGTTTGATTTAAATAATACTTTCTCGAATAACACTACACCATACAGAAATAATCAAGTAGGTTTTTAAAAACAAGAAACAATACAAAAGAATAATACAATATGCGATAACCTAAAGATTAAAAAGAATAAGAAGAAGAAGAAGAAGGAGAAAGCTTTGTACCATAGCATGAAATGGGCTTCTACTTCTAAGCCTTAGTATGAGCAGCAGAGAAAATTTTTAGATTTTACGTGATTCAAATAGCACTTGATCAAAAAGAAAAAAAAAGAAAAAAAGCAGGTTACTTTTTTTTTTTGTTCTTTTTCTTTCAATGCTTGAGACAGTAACTAAGCTTCTGAGGGCCCTGACACTGTAACCTGGGACATTGGAGCTTGACGTAGTAACATAAATTAGTTCCTGTGATTCCAAACACTAGCTCTTCTTGAGCCAATCGTGTCCTTGTTTTCATTTGGATTAAGAGATTCTTTTATGCACCCACCCAATCAGGTGCCTATCTTTATAAGGTACATTATTGGGTTGTGACGAACCCCATTCCCCATGGCTTCAAATATTTTGACCCAACTTTGAACGTTGTGTTCAAACTCTAGCGCACACACTTCCATTTTCTGCAAACTTTAGTTTGGCTTATCAACAAGTCCAGTAATAAACTACCCCCTCGACTATCGGCCATTTTCAGATAGATTCCACAAAAATATTTCTTTTAGTTAACTGATCTTCTAGAAAAGTTGAGTTAGGAATTCGTTTGGCTTAATGGTAAAGAAGTGCTCAGTGGAGTCGCTTTCAATTTTTTTTTTTTTTTTTTTTTTTTTTTTGAGAACAAGGTAGCATGCTACCGCTTCATTCAATTGGCGGATGAACTTAGCAACGAGATGAGACAGCTAGGTCTCTACCCCAAGAGTTGAGACAGCTAGGTCTCTACCCGAAGAGGCAAAAAAAAAAAAAAAAAATCACGGGGAACAAAACAAATTCCAGGTAGTCCTGAGAGACTTAATCTCCGCCAGCAGTTGCCGTTCTGACTGTTTTTTATCTTCGAAAAGTCGTTTTCAAATTTAACGAGACGAAAATAATGCAAATCAAGCAAGTAAAAAGCCAATGAAGTGTTTAATCAAAAGAGAGGTAGCAAAAATTTTCTATTTCAAAATTGGTTGTTGAGAGGGTCTTCATACTTTTTTACTTTAAAAAGTTGTATTGGTGAACTATCGCGTTACAAGTTACAATATAGACACAAGTGCCCACCCTAAAGAAACAAAATCACAAGATTCCAAATTGCCATAAACAGAGCCAATTTAGCTTTCACATCAAGTAATATCTCAAGCTTGATAATTGGCAATTTGGGTACCATGATTTGTCCATTTACCAATCTAATCACAAACTGAACAGTTATAAGAACCGAAACCTGATCCATCATCCATGGTGGGCTCTTTGCAACCATGTTTTGCTCGAGTAAATAATGCCCTTGTCCGCTTCTCATTAGATTACATGGACTCCGGTATACTATCTGGATTTGCTGAATATGATTGAGTGCAAATTTTCTACAGTCCTGTGTAAAGAATATAGATACAAATTTTCGACGCCCCGTTTGAGCCATCCTCACTGGGGATTGGTAACTCTTGTGATTTGGCTTTTACTTACCCGTCTCAAGACAACTGCAGTCGGATTTACGTACAGATTGGTTTTCATTACAGAGAGGTAGTACTTGAGAACCCCTTGGAAACTCGCAATCGGCTTAGCTACAGGAGACTTCATCATCTGCACACTGCATAGCAGTTTGATTTCCCAGAATTAAACTCTGAAATTGTAGTGGCAGTGTTATAAAGAAAATATACACCTAGGAATGGTTTACTTAAAAAAGTTGCCAATGTTTATTCATGTTCATGATAACTAGGATGATCAGTAAATGTTTAATCCTAGATAACACAACTGAATCCACTTAGAAACTAACTGGTAGCTAAATTTTCAATTAAGCCTATGATTGACATATCAAACATGAACAAAATTTGATTGAAGGGTGGGTGCAGTCAAATGAATCTTTGGTCCCTACTTTGGGCAAAGTATCTCTCCATCTTTATCTTTTCGGCTTTGTAACCTTCACTCTCCTTTAAATGTTTCATATATATAAGAGGAGAGAGAGAGAGAGATATTTCTTTGGCTCCTCCTGCCCTTTTCCTCCTGTCATTGTCCAAAAAATCTTCATATTGAAGATGTATACATCACCAAAAGACTACTGATAGTGAGAGCTTAGTGTACAAGTATGTCTCCCAGTATATTGTAACAGTGACCTCCTTTTCTTTGATCTTATCTTGCAACTTATTGCCACTACCCTTTAGTCCCCACAGCCAAGCTTAGGAGACAAAAGAAGAGATCGGCAAACGGTCCACTGCGGTAAAAGTTATGGGGCCTGATCCCGACGTTAACATCTGATCGAATGGTCATGAATGAAACCTTTTTGTATCTCTTTGCTGCTGTGATGTGTTTTACGTGTAATAAATCAAATCAAATTAAGAGAACATAGAGAAGATTAAACTTGAATACCTTAACCAATTTTTGACTTGCTCCTATCTGACAATACCTACTTCTAGATATGTGTGCCGGTATGCACACAGATGTTTCTTTATGAAAAGAATTAAACATAAATTATAGTTGTGCTTTTAATCAAAATGCCCAAATTGAATGCTTTCGAGTTTTCTGCCAGTGTTTTAATTGACAATTTCAATCTTTCTAACTGAAACACTTCACATAAAAGATGATTCGTATTTAAACCTACTGCAGTTAATAGTCAAGACATCATTACAGCAACGTAAACATTTTATATGTTGCTGATTGGTCATAAGTGAAATTTGGATTACTTGTTCAGTTTTTACTTGTCTGCTGGATGTTCAATAAAAATCAGAACAAATACATTAAAAAAGGAAATCAAAATGGCCAAACACATTTTCAGAGGCAGAACAAGAACCTCGTGAAGATAACCCCACAACCACAAGAGGCTCTATAACAGAGGTATCAAATCAGGAAGTAGGAATAATTTGATTGTGCAGTCTACAAAGCAAACCCTGAAAAATTTCATCATAATTAAGATTCATCTCGATTACAAGAAATGCCTGTTACATAATTGATTCCAAACAGTCGTAACATATCACTGACAAAGCTTCTCATTTTACCTGAGGAAACACGGGTAGTCCTAGCATATCATGCCGTCATGCGCAAATGTTGGTTGCAGGAATGTATGAAGCTGTCTGCACCGGTTGTTTTAGTATTCATCGATTTGTTCTGACGAAGAGCATTCATCCTACCATGGTACGCTTTCGACCTCGTTGTCTCACTGTAAAATAGGGGGCGGCGGGGGGGGAATTGCATCACAAATGTGGAAGGTTTATATGCTGCTGGTGAAATTTTTATAGACAACGACACGAGACTTCAAAGAGAAGAATTCACAAACCTTGAGCAAGCTTGTTCATTGTGGATGACCATTGCTTCGAAGCCTTTCTATATGCAGAGAGTATTCTATCCATCTGGCTCAGTAAATTATAATCAGCATCTTACATATACAAGGAGAGAACCATTAAGAAGGCCATAATGACATTTTAGATCCACTCAAGTCAGAGAATATTTTACTTATAATGGCTACTACATTTTTTGGAGGTGTCAATTAGTAGTAGGAACAGACTTACCAGAAGATAATGATTAGAATGAACAAATGGAAAATGCTGCTAACAAAAGGAATGGAAGAGCTTGCTGTATGTATCTGGATTTTCTTCGAAATCAAAAAGTTCAAGAAGATCAAAAGAGCAATGAATGATTTATCAATCGCATAAAGTTTGTTTACATCAAAACCTCCACAAATTTATGGATATTCACAGTAATGCCTCATAATGTATATCAAACTTGTTTTAGATGTTCCATCTGCAATTTTACAGATGAGACCGCTTTTGTTCGGTCGATGAAGCTAAAGTAGAAGCAATGCTCTGAAATTATCAGAGTACTTCAAGGAAAGTCAAAAATTAACCCAGGCAAAAAAAAAAAAAAAAAATGCACAAAATCTGTTGAAGTATGAGAGAGGATTAGGAGAGCTTTACCCAAATGCCAAAGAAATAATAACCAAGACCTAGACTTAGATAGCTCGATGCGATTGGGGGTTTGAAAATGTGCAAATAAATATAAGTGCAAGCAGCTGTCGTAGGATAATCTAAAAGATAAGATGACAAAAAGAAAAAAAGGGGGGGAAATAGAGCTAAATATTAGTCAAGCTATGGATGGATGTAGGAGACAAATACTGAAAAATAAACCATACATAGCTGACATGGAATTCACAGCTACGCTTGTCAATCAACTTTTATCTCAAGAAGGTTCTAAATATCAATAGGCAACAACCAGTGGAGCCAAATTCAAAATTAAAGGGATAATACTAAAAGGAAAGGGAAAAACTTACAACGTTTCCACATGATGAATGCATAGATAGCAAAGCTCTCTCCAGAACATACAGATCCACCGCTTTATCCTCAGGAAGAGTTGAAGTGAAGCTCAGACCAAAATCAATGAGCACCTGGGAAATGAATAAGTGACACAGAAGTTGTCGATCATCTTTGATTGTATTTTAATAGCCTAAAAATGTATTGTTCATGCATTAAAAAGAAAAAAATTCAAAAAAGAAAAACTTGTTAACATGATATATTACCAGCTGATTGGTCCCACTCTTGACAATCATATTTGATGTGGTCAGATCACCATGAATAAGACCTCCATCATGTAGCTTCCCAATTGCATTCCCTATCTGTGTGGCAATGTCATCCCAGCTTTCCTCAACTACACCATTTAATCCAAAATCTAAGAGTATTTCCTTCACGGAGGGGCCATCAACATATTCAAAGGTCAGAGCATGCAGCAGTGGGTCTACGGCATATAAAACTGGAGTAGGAACACCAAGTCGTCTTGCTTTTGTCATGCAGCGAGCTTCCTGCAACGGATAAATTATCAAACGTATGACAAAGAAGAATCGTTCATCCATTCAAACCCACTAGCAACCACATCTTAAAATATGCATGAATGTCTTTAACCATGTAAGGCATGGAGAAGAAAATAAATTGTGTTCAAGCACAATCTTTTTTTTTCTGCAGCTTAACATAATGTACTTAATTAGTCGATGCCCAGAAAAGCAAAATAAAACTGGCTTATAAATTAAAAATTGTTAAACATTCAAGATGAACCAACCGCATTTAATCGTTTAATAGTTAACTTTGAGTCCAGCACCGGGTGCCTATACTTCTTTGAGAATCGTTCTTTGACGATGCACTTTCGCCCGACAAATATTGATTCAAATACCCTCTGCAAAGAGAGCGAGTCACGTGAAAGAAAGCAAAAGACAGCAAAAGGAAAGCAACATTGAGCTAGTAATATTAACATACAGCTTCCGCCCCCTGCTTCAACAGTACACCGAATTCTTTGTTACGCTCCTCCTGATCAGCATCCATGGTATAGGATATACACTAAGATAACCTGCTGAGGGCGACAAGAACATAGACGAAATGCGAGAAAATTATGAAATTAAATGTTTCTGAGTCGAACTAATTGAAAAAGTTCGGGAGGTCGTTTGCAAAAGTGCTATGCATTTGTCCCTAAATTAAACATGATGCTACTCAAGCAAAACAGCTCAAAAGGACTATTAATTAGTCCAAGAACAAAATTAAAACTAGAAAAATATCATAATACACAGCTCAGAAACTCTTAAACAAATCACCCAAAACAAAGAAGCGATTGGAGAAGACGACAAGTACACTACTTTTGCCAAGATATACATCCAAATAGCCTATAAAAATGGGAAAAAATGCTAATTTTGCGCATTGGAACTAGCCTGACAAATAAAATCCAGTAAAATTTTAATTTTTTTAGGCAAGTAAGAAAAAAATTAGAGAAAAACAAACTTTGAGAAGAAAATTTCGGAGGCAAAGAGGTACCTTCGTGGAGTTTTTGCGCGCGCGTAGAGAGAGAGAGAGAGAGAGGAGAGAGAGGAGAGAAGCGTCGCAGGGCGACGAGAAACCCTATCTGAAGTAATTTGCGGGAAGTGGCGCATGCGGAGACGTGCGATTTAACGAACGGCAGGAGATCGACGGCACGGGTCAATGGACGGTTGATCGAGCGAGCGCCTCCATATGCGCCTGGTGGGAGCCCGCTTCCAAGATGCCCGGTCATCAAGCGGTTCTGATCACATCAAGATTCGCAAGAGGGCCATCTTTGACCGTTCGATTACTTATCAACTTCCCCATGGCTTATTTCGTGAAAAACAATACGCATACCCATACACTTCTTTCTAATCTCTTTGCTCTGATCGTAGTAAGTATCTCTCTCGATCGCATATGTAATTTTATCTGCGAATTTTGCTTGCCTTTTTTGTTTCTTTTCCATTTTGTTCTCTTTTTTCTAGGGTTCTGATGATGATCCTGGCCAACGAGCTCTTTTGTTCTGTTTTTTTTTTTTGGGATCGAAGTTAGGGTTTTTCATCCCTTAAACACCTAAAGAAGAGTTTTTTTTTTTTTTTTTTTTTTTTTTTTTGTGCAATTTTGCCGACTCGCAGATTGTGCAAATTCCTACTAATTGAAGAGAACTGTAGTTGTTTGTGCGCAAAATGCGTTTATATAACTTGTTTCCATTCTTTATGTGCGATCTTATGCTATTGGTGTTCTTACAGATCCATTAAACTGGTTATCATCTTGTTTTAGTTTAGTCATTTGCTGTGCTTTGATTTCCATTTGCGTGCCGAACTAACCACGCCTGTGTAAATGCCTAAATGGTTGCTGTTGTAAATTAAAAAGGTCATTTTGAAATGAAGAGGGCAGCCCAATCCTTCCCAGTATCTTCGGATGATTCGTCGGACTCGGATTCTGATGATAACACCAGCATCAATCATGGCGGCAAGACTCAACTTCCTCAATCGTCGAAGGATTTTATGTCAGAAGGTATTCTCTCTCTCTCTCTCTCTATCTCTCTCATTAACATATTTTCTCTTTGTTGCGTACTTAATGGCATTTCTATTGACGTAAAGATTGTAAATTTTGATGTTATACTTATTGGACAAGCAGTAGTCATTCTTAATATATAACTTCATTTGAAGGTGGTTCTAGGGCAGTAGTAAAGGTTGCTTCACTGCCATCCTGCCCGTTCGACACTCTTATATCAAACATCTGTAATGTTTAGGTAATCTTATGAGAGCTCATAGTTTCATTGGAGTGCAGAACTATGGCGTAAGTTAAGGAACAACAGATAGGAAAATACTTCATCCGTGAAGCAATTTGCAGATACTGGCTTACCAGCTTGCTGGCTTGTTTAAGAATCGCGCCAAAATTACTCCCGAACTAAACCGATTCGAAGATGTCTATCCCCTTATTGCGTCCTAATTCTGCAGGTGCACTGATGAGAAGGGCAGAGATGTATCAAGAGTACATGAAACAAATCCCAATTCCGGCCAAGCGGGGTTCTGTCATCCCATTCATATCTTGGCAGGGGCTGGGCTCATCGTTGAAGCACTTATACGGACAGCCGTTACACTATCTTACTAATGTGCTCTTGCAAGCGTGGGACCAACGCAGAGTTGGGACCCAGGATGAGCCCTGTCGACTTGATGCTATCATCCACCCCGTGAAAGCTGAGGCCCTCATCTGGGTCACAGAAGAAGTGCACAGGCTTACAACCCCTGCCCACTGTTTAGCTAAACTATGGGCTTCTGACCCTATGTATCATGCCTACATTGATCCAATTTTCCCTGATTAGTATCACTACCAAGCCTGCCGAACAAAATGCTTTCGCATATCCTTACTTCAACGTCGTCTTTTAGTCTTTAGTGTAGTAATGTCTGTTTCTTCTTTAACATCTTTCTCTGTATTGTGAGCTTGTAAGAGACTAATTTCTGTTTGAAACCAATTTGGGTAATTAACGATGCAAAATTTATAAGCATTTTTTTTCATTATTTGAAATCAATGTGAGTACTTAACCATACAGGAGCTTGTTAGTGGGAGTATTATTTGGCATGGGGCTTTTGCATATATACCCTGCAAAATCATCTATTTACATGCATAACACTGTAAAATCTAAATTTTCATATATGACCCCTTGAAAGCCTGTTTCTTTCGAAAATACCTCTACCTTAAGCTGCAGAATCATCCAATTCATGGGGTGAGTTTTTCTTGTATCGGCAAAAAGGTAAAGGAAATTTCTGAAAGTACATGTAAGAAACTAAGGTTTTGAAAGGCATATTGAAAATTCAGATTCTGCTGGGTTGTATAAACATAAATAGATAATTTGGACTTCTGTGGCGATGTTTGACATGGGTTTTAGCTCCATGAACAGCAGTTATTGCCAAAAAGAAGAAGCATGGCGGCATGGACTACGAAGCTTTAAGCAGGCATGGGTATCGAGGTGGACCATCAGTCTTAAAAGTGCCCCCTCCAAGAGTTGAAGAGAAAGAGCAAGACTGGTCCTGGTCGACAGGAAGAGAAAATAATGCCAAAGGAAACACAACTGAGGAGTCTTATGAAGTTCGTGAACACACTCGAGCTACATTGGCTCAAGCCGAGGAGAAGCTGGCGAGCAAGACAGACAAGAAGAACTTATCCTTCTCGCAGAAGGAGAAGAGAAAGAGGGACTTTGGTCAGGCTAGCAGGGGAAAGAACTATGTCGAAGAGGAGAAGAGGCTGTTGCGCGACAGTGGTATCTATTCTGGTTTTGATTCTTGACAGTACTAAGAGTGTAGGTTACCTTGTAATTTGTTTTTCTCTAAGGCTTGTGGACTTCTTTTTTTCCTCCTTGTTGTGTAATTCAGCACTAGGTGCGGTTTATGTGTGTTCAGGAACTGAAAATATTAGGTGGCAACTGTTCAACAATGAGCTTACGATATCTGCATATAGTTATCTTTGTTGTGGATCGAAGTATCTAATAGAAAACTTTCTGAATTAAATTGGAGCAGCTAAGATTTGCTCTACTAAATTGGTGGTTTGATTTACCTGGTGTCAGTGTTGTAACATTTGTATTTGAGTGGGGCTTCTTCAAGTTGTGAAGATCATGCGAAAACTTTTACAGGAAATTTTAGCAATCAAAAACCTGCATATAGCAGCTTATTGTTTGGTGTTGTGGGGTTGCAATAAAACGTGTCGGTTATAGTACAATATTTTACCTTTTTTCAAACACTTAACAAAGGAAATTATTCAGGTAAATGTATGGAGTATCAAAGCTGACCCACAGAGGGAGATGACTCTAGAAGGAAAATGTTCATGTTCCCTTGACCATTAATTAGATCAATCTTGAGACATACTGTACAAAAAGATTGCCTTGTTTTTCTTTTTTTAAACCCTGCTGAATTCTACATCTCCCGTAACTAAAGAAGAACAAAATTAACATTTTACCGAAAATCACATATCAAATATACAATTCAAATGCATTATATTCCATGTCAGAATTATTCCCTCTATAGTGCATAAAATTGGCCTTTTGCTGACATTTTTTTAACAACATTAAGATAGAAAATACAATCTCATTTTACACTACCAGCATCATTTACTTCTAAATACTTACATATATTCACATTGTAAGGGCTGAAGCAGATAAAAGATCAGAATTCAGATATATCTCGCTAACTCCAATTGGAAAATGGAGACTAGCTGGGTAAATAACTAAGCTGCTTCTCAAGTGTGTGATGTTAAGATCATCATAGTTGTTCTGATCGGGTATCAAGTCCCTTGGAGAACCTTTGATATGGCTCTTATAGTGTTTGGAGTTGTTCTGCAGCACCCTCCAATAAGCGAGGCTCCAGCTTCATGCCATTTACTGACATACGAAACAAAATCTTCCTCTGAAACACCACTTGATGCCTGCATATAAACGTGTGCATTAGTTGGTATGATTTTTGTTGTTAACCTTCTTCTGGAGGGTTGAGTGGTTTTGGAATCAAAAGTCTTGAAGTTCATGTGCCTATTTCAGGATGGACTGCAGTTCAGGTAGCGTATGTACATTTTTCTCACTTTTTTTTTTTAGGTAGTTCATGTGAGCTTTATTTTGAAGAAACAAATTGCATGCATGGGTAGAGCACTGAGGCTTTTAAGCATATCCTGTCTAAAACTCAAGATGTACTTACCACCCATTCCTTTTTGTGAGCATCGTAGCTCTCACCGCTGTTTGGATAGATCAAAATTGGCTTATCAGTTACCTGTTTAGTCAATAAACCAAAGTTGCATTAGACACTGTATGGGAGAATGACAGGCCTAATAAGTCCCATTTTAGTATAATCATCAACCACAGCTAGTTATAGTCTAGAAAGATCATGATTTCTCTTATCATATCAGTATCGTATAAAAAAGGATGCGGTAAATGTTTTTTCCCTGTTATATTCGAGAAAATAAATTTGTTGCATAAAATAGATGATTGGGTTGAGGCTAGTACCTTACAAATAGATAGAATCAAATCGTGAATAAATCTTGGGGGAGTGCAGTTGATTCCTAGTGCAACAGCATTCACACATGAATCAGCAATAGAAGCACAATCAATCAAAGAATCTCCACTAACGACATTAATCCCATCCTTTGAGTTAAAAGAAAACCATGCTGGAATCTTTATATTACATTCCTCTAGTAGTTCAACATATGCCTGCAAAAGCACAATTATCGCATAGTATAACAATTGCATGAGTTATATCTAGCAAAATACCATGAAATGCAATATCCAGTTTCTTGTGCTACAAAATATGGAACAGGTAGAGACAGATGCTTTACGATGAGAAAAAATGTTCAAGACAAGATCGATGCAAGAAACTAGTTAGAATCCATCTTGAAATTGCATTACAATGAAAAGTATCACTTCATTGTACAGATAACTAATTCAGTACAGATTAAACAGTAAGTGTCTGCATTAACCCAAACAACAGGTTTAGAGAGAAAAAGGAAGGGCATGAGCTGAACAATAGTTAAAAAGGGTGACAGGACTGGTTCTTGAGTTTTAAGTAGCATCTGAAGTACCAAGTGTTTTGAATTTTTTTCCTTTGAAAAAAAGTAAACTCTGCAGAGTTCTTGGTTGGAGATTAGGAAGAATCCACAAAATGACAGCCATAACTCAATGCAACGATACAAGAGATGAACAAAAGGCAAGTCGCTTAGTACCTGTGTTTCTATTTTATTTGGAATTGTTTCAAAAGCGATAATATCAGGCCCTGCCTCTGAAATAACCTGAAGCCTTCTCTTGTGGAACTCTTTGAGAACATCCAGAGTAACTTCCTCGCCATAATCACCACTGATACAGTATTTGATACGGTCATGAGAGAGAGAGAGAGAGAGAGAGATTATGTAGTACATGAGAAAACTAACCTATACTCAGAACCATCTGCTAAATACGCTCCATAACTCCCGATGGATGCTGCAATCAATATTGGATGTTTTTTGAAGTTAGTTTTCTCTTGGTTGGCATCACCAGAAGCTTGTGAACATTTTTCTAGAAATTCATCACGTGCTTCAACTGCGATTTCAACACTTCTCCGCAAGAAAGTTTCGCTTTCCTCCCTTGAAAATCCTCTAGACTCAAAGCCCTGAATGGTAGCCTGCCTCATGCAGAATGGTTATATTTATACCTTCCCTTGAGATGCTGTTGCCCGAGAAATAAGAGTAGAAAATAAGTACCTGATATGATGCTGTAATCAGAATATTAGCGCCTGCTTCGAGGTAGTCCAAGTGAACCTGTTTCAGTAATATTATGATGTTATGATAAGGAAAGGAGAGCACAGGATGAAGATGGAGAACAAAATTGTGCTGGACTATTCATATAAAAAAGCCAATGCCACTTGAAAATAACGAGCAGTACAACGCAACTTAAGAAGCAGAACTCAGGCATTCAGCAACAAGCGGGAAGCTGAAGTGACTTTTGGACTCCAAAACCAAAAGCGCTAATTTGAAGCTGATTCTTCTAGTTCAATAAAATGTTGTTGAGATTATCTTCATTAAAAAGTAAAAAAAAAAAGGCAAAACTAATAATAAGGACTTGTCAATTGTCTCTACTCAAATAGCACTTTACGGAAACTCCACTGCGAGCTACTTCTGTTTTGTAAAACGAGTACTTTTAGTACATTTTTTTTTGTGCGTATTTAAGTATTAGAGTTTCCGTTATCACATACCCAAACTCTAAATTTGGTCATTCCAATGACAAGGTAGGTAAAAGGGGGCCATGATTGTTTAACAGAGTACATTAATTGCAAGGATGAATCAAAATTAACTAGCTCATTCTCTCTGACAAAAGTATAAGTTAAATACAAATTGCTCATTAGTTCATCTATGAGACTAAAGGGCTTAATTTGCAAATAGGCAGACATAAAGCTAATAGAAATTACCTAATTTATAGTTAGGAAGATGATTTGATTTGATTTGTTTGACAAAAACTATTGTTTATAAAACACCTGCATTTGCTATCTAAAAGCCAAACTAAATCTACAACATTGAGAAAATACAAAAAGATTTGAACTTTACAGCGAAATTTAACAACTAACGCTACGAGCACCATCCAAACGCACGATTTGGTAGTTAAAAAGAGAGAGAGAGAGAGAGAGAGAGAGAGAGAGAGAGAGAGAGAGAGAGAGAGGGAGATTAAAATGAACAAAAAAACAAAAAACACTTGTTTAAAAGCACCTGCATTTGCTATCAAAAAACCAATTCAGTTCAAACCCCAAAAAGATTCAAACTTTGGTAAGAGATCATACGAAAGAAGAGGGGAAATGCCTTTTTGATGAGATCGGGGCGGGTGAAGAGGCACTTGGCGCTCCATAGCGCGTCCTTGATATCCGCGCCGTTCGCCTCGAGCTCCGTCGCGAGCCCACCGTCGATCACGGCGCACCCCCCTGTCTCGCGGAGGAACTCCCTCATCAGAGCCGTCGGATCCTCCACCACGAATCCCATCTCCCTCCGTCGATCGACAGAGAGAAAAATGACAAGGCAGGGTTTTTACTTTTTAGAGAGAGAGAGAGAGAGAGAGAGAGAGAGAGGAGAGGGAAAGAGAAAAATGCACGAATCGTAACGACCCCGCAATCGATCGATCTCCCTCCAGACCCCGCTTTATAGCGGGAAGGGTAGGTAGAACAAGATTCCGGAAATGCCCCTGTAGGGCATTTTGGGAAGAATGAGAATAGTTCCTTAAATATTATTATAGAATAGAATAGAATTGAATTGAATGCTCTGCACGCCAATCAGAATAAAGTGATTGAATAAGAATCCATAATTAATTAATTAATTAATTAATTAATTTCCTACAAACTAATCAGGAAGTTAAGACGGATGAAATCTCTTATTAAGATCTTTCTCACAACCAAATAATTAATGAGCAGGTTTTGTTGATATTACCGTAAGTAAGTAAGTAGAGAATTGTCAATAGTATTTTTGTTCAGTATATCTGCTTTTGTCAGCAATAGTTGTTTAGTTAGGCCTAAAATGAGGTTACGTTCAATGTACCGGCACTAAAGTTGGTTAGGATATGAAAATTGAATGGATATCGATCTGGCGACCAGATGCAATGTACCTGGAGAGAAGGTTAAAAATGTCATTACACAATTACTGCTATAACTGTTATTTCTCAGATTAACATAAACTTTTCATTTTTCTCTGAGAGAGAGAGAGAGAGAGAGAGAGAGACTCTACAAGAGGACAAGAGATTTGGATAGTACGTGATTCAAATTTTCATTTTCTCTTTTAAAATGTAAAAAAAATTATTATTTATTTATTTATTTATTTTTGAGGATCAAGTTAAGGATATTTTACCTTGTACATCAAGCTTTGGATCAAGTGGTCCTTTTCTCGACCACTTGGTGGTAACTCCCAGTACAAATTTTCTTTTGCTTATTGTGTAGCTTAATTGAACTGATGATAATGCAAGTCAACAGCTATGCTTTTACCATGCAAAGATATCTTTTCATAGTGGATGTTGAGTGACAAAATTGATCGCGGATACGGGGAATCGTATTCGATTCCTTTCATATGATCCCAATATGATCTAACTACTCTCGGCAAGGATGGAAGGCCACTGGAATTAATTCTAAGCATAGTTTATGTGCTAATAATCTCAATTATCAGATAATATGATATGAGAACAACAATGGCGAAAAAGGTGCACAGAAATATATAAAAAGGGAGATATGAAGCTGTTACATAGTACAAGGGATCGCTCGGTAGAGATGAGAAGAGGAGCTTGGTGGAGATGAGAGGGAGGTGATCTCTTTGGAAGAAGGCACTAACTTGGGTTCTTGGAGATAGCTTGGAGAGCAAGCTTGGCAAGGGGAGAGAGGGAAGCATCTGGATGTGTCTGGGTTCCGGAGGAGCATTGAAGAGGCGGTGGAGGACATCTGGAGTGGAAGACAGCTGGAGTAGATATTTTGGTGAAGCAGTGTGGACGTGAAGCAGTGGACCAAGTGGGTTGCATTGGGGTCGTGGGTTGGCTACAGTGCTAATTCGGAAGCCCAGAGGAAGCCCAGAGATAATTACAATGTTACAGCATTACAATTTAGTCCCTGTAATACTTAGTAATTTCAGATTAGTACTCCAGTAGAACTAGTATAAATAGCAGGGTGTAATTGAACAGATATACAAGAAGAATAATACTCATTCAATTCTCAACTCACTTTCCCTCTCCTTCTCTTCTCCTCTTTCTCTCTCCTCAAGCTCAAACCCTCTCCGATCACCTCCTCTCTTTTCTTCCCAAATTCTTAGATCCATTGCCCAATTCCAATCTCAGATACATCTCAGATCACACCATCATCCTCTCCGCCATATCAGCCTCAGAGCGAACTCATCACGGGCGATTGCGGATCGTCCGGGGTGTAACAGAAGCATCAAGAAGCTTAAAAAAGCGCTTATCATACTACAAAGTATCACAGGTAGAAGCAACCCCCATGACTAATAGTGATGTCTCTTGATGTTCCAATGTCCACCACTGTGAGTTTAGGTAAAATAGTAGTTTGTTCCTCATTGAAAGGTTAAAGATTCATAATACACCAATCCTCTTCTAAAATAAGAAATTTAATCCCTACAGAACATCCAATAAATTCTTCAACATCACAAATGCACCTGCTGCAACAAGAGGAGCTCACTATGAGTAATATTGTATTGTCTCCAAAGCAAACACAGAGTTTTGGAATTAAAAAAAAAAAAAAAAAAAAAAAAAAAAAAAAAAAAAAAACATAGACGAAGTTACCATCCCCTTCAGCCACTTAAAAATATGTAGACTGAAAGAAGCAAACTTCGAACCACAGATAGGATAATAAATCAACATTAGAATCCTTTGTTGTAAATGACAGAAACGAGCTGTAAAACGGGTATCTTATGGACCGCGAGCAGGATTAAAGCAGAAGCATCCGCCGGCCTTATCTTCAGGTATCATACCACCGCCCCGACTGGTGTCTAGTGCCTCCAAGAGCCTCACCACTTCATGCATCTCCGGCCGTTTGTGTGGGTTTGAGTCCCAACACTTGCGCATAATGTTTGCCAGCGAGTTTGGACAGCAGCGTGGGATTTCAGGCCTTAAATTCTGCCGAGAAAATTATTAGGGTAAAGTTAGATGACTATAATCATGCAAACTAGCTTGTGATTCATGCATCTAAAATCTAATAAAATATATAAGCATGGCATTAAAATATCAATCGAACGCTATAAATATTAATCGTGCAGAAAATTCAGGGGAATATAACAAGGGGCGATGGGAATTACTTGTCGAACAACTGCTGAGGATACTTCAACGAAGGTTAAATCTGGGTATGGCATGTCACAGCAGTAGATCTCCCATAAGCATATGCCAAAGCTGTAAACATCACAGCTTCTGTCGTACGGCTTACCCTCAAGGACCTACAAATGCTGACACAGTTAGAACTGCATCGACTGCTTAATCACCCAAAACATAAAAAAATAAAATAGCAATAATAATATTAATATGTAAGTAAATAAACAAATGATTACAGCTGCTCAAATTATATCAGTTGCCATGCATTAGCAGAAAGTTAAAGAAACGCACGAGTACATTGAACAGAACTACTCTGAACTCAAGACGTATCATTACGTTTAAATATCTTTTATACAGAAAGAATACTTGTCAAAAATATGGAAAGAGAGCACCTCTGGAGCCATGTATCCAAGTGTGCCAGTTTCGCCAGTCATGTCCTTGGGATTCTGTGCCTCTACACGAGCGACACCAAAATCAGCAATTTTGGGAGTTCGGTGAGTGTCTAAAAGCATGTTCTCAGTCTTCACATCACGATGAACGATTTTTTTCGAATGTAGATAGCTCAATCTGCAAATACAACAGCATGGACTTTACATTCATTTTTCCCCTGTAAGTAGAAAACAAATTAAAGAATTATTCACTTGAAGCCCACCCTCTTGCAAGGTCCAAAGCAAGTTGGATCACGATCTTGTAAGCAAGTTTCTTCCGCCGATTTCTAATTAAGTAATTCTTCAATGTTCCACCAGCAAGATACTCAACAACAACACAACATGCTCTGGTGGGCAAGGAGATTTGCCTATTGCTTGCAGTGTTTTCTTGTGGAATCCTCAATTCAGATGTTCCCATCGATGCCCCCACAAACTTCAGAAGTAAATAAATAAAAATATCATTTAATAGCAACAAAAAAGGTTAAATATTTCACTAAAGAATAAAGATGAAAGCAAAATCAGACTGCAGGAACAAACAACGAATGCACTCTCCTCCACAAATGCATCAAGCTAATAATTTGTGTACAAATGTTCGCGATCATATGATTCACAAGTGTTGAGCACAACTTATGCAACATTATAAATAAATCAGAAAAAGTTCTTACTCTGGTAACATTTGGATGGTCAAGCTTATGCCAAACAGCAACCTCCTTACGAAAAGATGCTCGACATTCGGCAGTAAAAGCATCTGTGGCAACCCCATCTTGCCCCCAGTCCAACAATTTCACTATAATATGGATACATAATTAATTACACACTATTATTGAAGAGAATTATAATGTACTATCAATAGAGACTCCTAAAAGACTCTTTCAAACAATTTTTATTTTAAAAAAAGAGACTAAGAAAGTTCAATCAGAAACAAGATCTCTGGTGTTAACTTACAAAGACGCAATGCAAAATAAGCAAAAAATAATAGATGAAAAAAACACCAGAGCATGCGATAATTCGATAGCAGAAAGCATAAAACAGGAGGATGAGGAGTTTTTATTACTGAGGTGAATCAAATATTAAAGAATGTTGAACATAGCTTGATCTAGATAAGCTATTGGACATTAAATTTCAAAATTACTTCAAATTAATCAAGTGACAAACTTGCTTTAGATAGGCTAATTGGATAGCAATTGAGACTTGCACTTTTTTCAGATGCCCACCAAGATATACCCCCACAGTTAAATAATTCCAGTATAACAATAAGCCATTCATTATTGGTAGCACAGACATAAATAAATAAATAAGTTTAAGAAAAAACGAATCGAAACATCAAAACATATTATAAAGAACTAACACGAAGCAATTATACAGTAAATGAAATCAGTATGTTGAGCAGAGAATCCAGAGATACGAAACAAACTTCAATAGATCTTCAGCCTGAAGAAACTATTACGTACCTGCAACATCTTGGCCATCGTAGGTTCCCCGAAACACGGTACCGTAAGTCCCTTGTGCTAATACATATCGTATATCCAGTTTAGATAGATCGATCCCCCACTCTTCCTTGTACTTCTTCTGAGAAGCACTGTTATCCTCCATCCACACCCTAGAGAGTTTCTTCTCCAGCTGTATATCCAAGCGCCTTAGATCAATCATATCAGCTCGGTAGAACATCTCCTCGCCATGAAAGCTTCCGAAACCCCTCAATTTCGATTCCTCTTCCACCTCCTTTTTCCGGGGGATGATTCCTGCTATCGCATTCTCCTCTCCTTTAATCGCATCCATGTCGCCGTTCAATCAAGCCCTTGTCTTTTCTCGATGAGCTATTAGAAAACCTAATAAAAATCTCTCCTTTACCACACCATTCTTCGATCCCAAGGCCCTGAGGCGCCAAATTTCCTCGCAAAATCTCTTCTTTGGGCCAAAAAAAAAAAAAAAAAAAAAAAAAAAAAAAAAAAAAACCACTAAAATTCCAGTAAATACCAATTAATGACAATAATTAAACGGGGAAAACAAAAGATTTAAGAAGTTGGATTAATACCGGAATAAAAAGAAGGGAAGAGGAGAATGCGAAGAGGCGACGTTCGATCGATCCAATGCGTGAAACCCTAGCGGGGGAGGTAGAGTTCCCAGAGGAGGCGGAGAGGGAGAAAAGGGCGCGAGATTTCGGGGGCCTTAAAAAAAGATTCCCGCGACTGTTTCTACGGATCACAAAATTCTAGGGCCCAAAGAAAAAAAAAAAAAAAAAAAAAAAAAAAAAAAGGGTGCGCAATCAATATCCGTACGCCGCGTGTACCACGTCATCCCAAGCGGGCTCATCCCAACCGGGTCGAATTTTCGAACCGAACCGTTGGTTTAATCGGTTCGATGCGTCGTTCTTTCATATCTGGGGTTCGACCCAAACATAAATAGACTAGAGTCACTAGATTCTATCTTGTTTGGTTAGAGCCAAAGTTAGGTCCGCACCCGAGTTAGAGATTTGACCCTTAAATGGGTTCCATTTGGGACCGAATAGTGAGTTCAGATTTTAAGAACTTCAAATTTAAGTTTTAGAGACAATCAACAATTATCTATCGACATGTCCTCTTGTGGCGCGGGGTTCTTAATTTGATCGTAGGGCTCTAGCTCAAGTCAATTTGGCTCGCTAAATCGGCAAACATTAGTCGCAGTTTGTTGTAAAATTTTGGACTCTCACGCCCCAGCCCAAATCTTTGAGCTGAAAATTTTAAGCCCGACACAATATCTAAATCCAATTAGAAATATGGACCTTTTTTTGGGCTTTCGTCGGTACCAATATGAATCCGTTATTCACACACTATAGGACCCGTTTAGTATTACGACTCATCTAATAATTATTATTAGATAAAATAGAATTGGAACGAAAATATATAAAAATATATTTTTATATTTTTTGATATATATATATATATATATATATATATATATATATATATATATATATATATATATATATACACACAATATATATGCATTTAATGTAATAATTCCAAACGGGCCAAAATACGGCAGAAATAATATTAGCTCTATTATTATTGCTGTGTTATCCGATCGAGTAATAGGAAACAATTAAAGTAAAAAAATGTATTTGGTACTGATAATTAGAATCTTAAAAGCTCTTTTGTCTCATTATAGCATCGATTATCTAAGATCACTATATATATTATATTATTGGTTGATACAACAATATTAATTAGTTGCTTGAAATAATATAAATAATATCAGCTGGCTTCTTGTCCTTGTCGCATGAGTAGTCATTTTGTCACTCGACTTATAAGATAGAGCACAAATAATAGTAGCTTCGCTGTGTCTATCTCATATATATCTCTTGTAATTAAAAGACACCAAATCCCATATGTCATCTTTTGACCCCTGATGAGAATTATCACCATCCACACAATTTAATATCTTGGAACTGAATTAAATGATTAATCAACTGCATCATCCATCTCACTACTAATTAATTAATGAGTATTTTTTTTTTTATATAAATGAAGTATTTGGAATTACAAAATACAAGCTACGTACAAAAGAGGCTAACTAATTATGAGTTCAAGTGTGAACAAATATTTTTACTTCTTGAATTGTAGGTCATATATATATATATATAGTTAGTCCTTAATTATAATAATCCAAAAGCGGTAATTGAAAACTTTTGAGTTTTAAGCGTGTTAATTAGATGTATTCTTACCGATAATTCAGATCGCGACCAACTTGTGCTCTCACATTAATTCTTTGTGGTTCCAGAACAGTAGATAACCAATCAACTTGATTAGTACACATAAAATTATACTACTGCACCGCTGCACGTAGTCGTATAATTGTAAAGCGATCGAGGAGCTTGCGTGCATTGATCATATCGAATCATCTTTGAAATTTTACTTGATCGAGCCCAAACTTTTACTAGAGAAAGTTAGTTTACTCTAATATGAGAAAACACAGATATACTTTGGGCAAGTTGATCGACTTGGTGCTCACTTTGCCAGTAGGACAAGCTGGATCTTTATATATATATATATATATATATATATATATATATATATATATATATATATATATATATATTATGCAATACGAGCATAATATATATAGCAAAAAAATTTAAATATTCAAATCATGCGATGCATGTGAGTGAGCATCGGGTGGGCATGTGAGTCCATAAAACCTCTGTCTCTTGTAGCCGAAAGGTGAGTTGAATATGCCCCCCACCACCTCTATCATACTCTTCTCCTATGAGGGATGCTAGATGTACACCCCTTTAGGGGTGTACATCCTACACCCCATCCTATTCTGGGATGGATATTATTCTATTCATCACATCGAGTGACGAGTAAAATTCATCCCACCTCAGGATGGGGTGGGATGTAAAATATATATCCATAAAGGAGTGTATACTTATATATATATCCCTTCGAGAGATGCTAGGTGTACATCCCTATTGGTGCTACTGGGACTCTCCCTATTAGTGTAAGTGAAAAATGATGACTTGTATTTGAGATTTCAAATTTAAAATTTAAATAAATTTATATTTTTAATTAAATTTATTTTTTATAAAATAAATAAAGCATATAACATGTTGTCAATCTATATCTCTCCCTAAAAAAAAAAAAAAAAAAAAAAAAAGAAAATCTAATATATGGTGACGTGTTCGAGCTTTGTATATATCTTCTCGATCTATATTATTGTGGCTTATCAGAAAGGCCACTTTCTTTGGAATTCCTCTTTATCTATGTCTCCATCCTTAGCCGTCATTACTTTGAAAATTATGTAAGCCGTCATTACTTTGAAAATTATGTATGATCCAAGAGTGGAAACTATATATGCTCCTGGTAGGTAGATAGCTTTAGTGACGTGTAATTTGGGGCACAATTTCAGCCAAATATTCTTTCTACAGTGTGTGGACAGAAAGATTAATTAATCTGATAGTTAAATAATACAAAATTAATCTTAACATATTTGCGTATGTATTTTATAACCATGATTGCAATATAATTTCTCACTTTGCATTCTGCTCGTGATTAATCTCTTCGAATTCGGTAATCTTGTGATCTCTTTGCGCGACCTTAGATTTGCATTAGAGATTCAAATCAAGCTAACAATATTGCAGCACTTACAGTACTTCTCTAGTTGTTGGGTGTGTAGAGATTGCAACAAAGAGAAGTGGGGGTGGGTGCCGCTTTTGCCAGTCAATTATAATCCTCAAAAACAGTACTGTGAAAGTGAGACGAGCGTGGGCTCGGGCGCATGAATTGCATAAAATGAGTGAAACTATAGGGCCACTGGGTGGAACATGCCGTCCCAAATTGAATCAATAGTAATGATCTTGGACGCTACTACTAGTACTCTAGTACCATCACCACATTTTCTTGTTTTCAAATTTTGTTGAGCGCATTTAGGTCTGTTTGGTTGGAAAATAAATGAGGAATAATCCTCTTTATCTCTCAATCTTTACCAAACAACAAAAAAAAAATCTTAGAAATAAAGGTTTAAAATATTTTTTACTTAACGGATCAGAATAAGCCGCTAAGTTTTATTCCATCCTCATCCCGGAATAAAGTTTATATCTAAGGGCAATGAATGTAATTATATTTTTTTTTTACTTTAGCTTATCTTCTAATCTGAGACTATATGAACATGAGGCTATATACTAATTTTATTTACTAATTATTATTTACTAAAATTTACTATAAAATATAAAAAAATATATTCTAATTTTGTTTACTAATTTTGATTACTAATTATTATTTACTAAAATATACTATAAAATATAAAAAATTATTTTGTGTAGATAAGATATATTTTATTATTTATAATTAAATTATCATTTTAATTAATTTATAATAATTAAAATTAATTTATATATAGAAGGTAAGGGCAAAGTTAGCATTCTGATAAAAAATCTATCATCTTTTTTTCACTATTCTCTACTATCCCATCATTTTAACCAAACACAATTTTTTTTATTCCAGAGAATATCAACTTTTGAATCAAACATAATTTAACTTTTATACTTGATTATTCCAGAATAACAAACTATTCCAGGTATAAAAAAAATTATATATTTTAAATTTATAGCCGAACAAAATGGGACCTTAGAGTTTAGGGTTTGAAAAATATATGTACATTAATGTATCACTTAAATTATCTAGCTTGGGGTTCTCGTTGGTCAAGCTTCTAAAATAACATATCTTTTCTATTTTTAAATTTTAAACTTTTTATTTTTATGTATTGTTATTTAATTAGATGACCATCTTAGCACTGTTAATTAAGTTTATGAAGATGTTTCTTTCACTGTTAGGTAGTTAACTAATTAATAAGAGGATTGGAGCCCTGACTTTTTTTTTTTTTTTTTTTTAAAGGGGGATGTGTCACAATTTTGACCTTGCTAAAATGCTGCATCATTTAATAAGAACTCGAAGTGAATCAATGATTTTGTTTATGAGCATTATGTTAATAAGATGTTTTATATAGTAACGTACTATTTAGTCATGCATGCTAAATTAAAAAAAGTCTACAAAGTAAAAAAGATTTGGAGCATAAAAAGTCAAGGTTTCAAACCTATGAATTAACTAGTATATATTGGCACACTGGTGGTTTGATGAGGGGTGTAATATAGTATAAATTTATATGGATTAAATAAACTAAAAATGAAGGGATTGGTTTTATATATTTGATACAGTACTAGTCATAATATAAACAGTATTTGGCTGGTTCATCTATTAGATCTAATAAGAATCAACAAGAAAATTAAGAGAGAGAGAGAGAAAGAGATCGCATGTCATCACGCGCGCATCTACCATTTCTGTAGAAAGTAGAATTTGAATAGAGATCATTCAATCGAGCAAATCAAATACTAATATAGAATTAAGTTTGTTTTTTCGTCTATAACAAAAAAGTATGCTGAGAAAAAAAAAATGGGGTCAGGTTCACTACAAAAAAAAATTGTAGCATTTAAGAATATTTTAATTTTTTACCAGTTAAGAACGCTTTTAAATGTTTATAAAAATTTTATCGATGCATTGCAAAGCGTAGAAAAAAGCGTCTGTCGGTATTTGCTACGTAATAGCGACGCTTGTTCAAAAAGTATATTTAAACTAAGAGTTTTTTTTTTATAGTGATTGGAATCTCTTATAAGTAAGAATTTAAACTAACACTAATTAATAAAACAACTTAACAAGTGTTTGGTCAGATGATTCTCATGCTAATCTTCTAGAATTAAAGACAAGACCATACACAATTCCGTGTTCAAATTGTCATCCTCCTCACAATAATATACCCATCCTTTGCTAAATTTCCCAATTTAAAGTTTAACTTTTTCAAAAATTTGTTTCTAGTTCAACTTTTTCAACAAGAAAAACAAAAAGAAAATCATGCATGGGATATTCCGCGAATAGCGAAAAATATAACTTTTAAAGCAATCTCTTGATTCTCATGGCCATATTTGGTTGGAAGATAAAGGGAATAAAAAAGTTATCCTCTCTTTATCTCCCAAAAAAAAAAAAAAAAAAAAATCAACCGTCCCTAGTGCAAGTAGCAAAAGGTTTGGTGGTTGATATCCATGACCCAAGTTCGAAACCTAATTGCTTCATATTTTCAGCTAAGTTTATTTCAAAAATAAACGAAGCAGGTAACATGCTACTTTTCTCTTTAAAAAAAAAAAGAAATTTGTTATCACCCTTAACGGGCTAGGGGATAACAAATTCCCCCATTGGTGGGAACAATCTTGTTTCCATCTTCTTTTTTTTTTTTTATTTAAATTAAAATTTATAAAATTTTAAATATAATTTTTTTTATTTTATAAATTTTAAAATTTTTAATTTTAATTTTTTATAAATCTAATTTTTAAAAAAAAATTTAAATTTTAAAAATTAAAATTTTAAAATTTATACAAATTTTGTATATATAAATTTTTAAATTTTTTAATTTATACAAATTTTAAAATTACAATTTTTGTATCATCTTTTACACATTTTCGAGATAATTAAAATTTAAATTTTTAAATTTAGAGAAATTTTAAATTTTATAACTTTTTAAATTTATAACTTTAATTTTTAATAAATTTTTAAAAAATTTAAAATTTATACAAAATTTAAAATTTTTAACTTTAATTTTTAAAAAATTAAACTGTATTATTTACTAAAATATAAACTTTAATTTATACAAATATTAATTATTATTTAATTAATATTTTATATTAATTAATTAGATAAAATATTATTATTTCAAAATTATAATTATTTTTTTTTTTTACTATTCTCGCTTATTTTAATAAATTAACCAAGCACAATTTCAGTTATTCCTAAAAATAACAATTTTACAAATCAAACAATAGTTTTCTTTTATTCCTGACTATTCCGGAATAACAAGCTATCTCAGAAATAAAAAAAATTATTCTCAAGCTCATAATCTCCGAACCAAACGGTACCATAAGGTATAAATATAACAAGTGAGACTTGTAAAAAATAGACGCAAATTTATAAAAAAAAATTCAAAAATTTTCTATTCTCAACGTCAGTTTAATTATTTATATTATCCTTACCAATTATATGCCATCAATAAATACGATTTACATTACATTTAACCAGTCTTGCGAACAACTGAAATTAAATTTTAAATATATTTTGGGCGAGGAATATGAATATAGCTGGGTAAGGTGTTATATATATATATATATATATATATATATATATATATATATATATATATATATATATATATATATATATTGTGTTAATATCTTCTACACAGAACCAGGCTGTGAGTGGGACTCACACCAAACCATGGCTTTTGGTGGGCCCGGCTCATTTGGCGTCGGCGCCACCGCCCCGCCTTTTAAAATTCCATCATACATTTGCTTCGACGCCATTATTATTATTTTGTTTACTTTTCTTTTATATATATATATATATATATATATATATATATATATATATATACGAAATTTATTATTATTTAAAATGATCACAGAAACTTTAAACATAATAAAATTTTATTTAAATAATATTATTTTTTTGAGCGACAAAATAGTGCTTTAGAAACAAAAACTTTATTAAAAAAATAAGTAATAATAATGAGTCTTGGCAAGATAACTAGTTTAACCAATAAAATTTTTACTGTATAATATTTATTTTAATAAAAAAAATAAAAAAATTATATTTTAATTAAATCTAACATATATATTCACCCAGCATAGCATGCTTTTCGTGTGATTTCAACTAGAGCTTTAGTCACAGACTTTGACATATATAGAGTCATACGAGGAATTAATTCAACATCTTATCATTTTAATTTCAATCACATAATTACAGCTATGAACTACTCCGACGTAAAGTTTGAGACTGCTGATAAAGAAAATAAAGTACAACATGTGTGATTTAATATATCCAGGTAAGAGCTCTCTAGAAGCTTCATCAAGTTGGTTGGTACGAAATTATATCAAAGTAAGTATTCCAAAAGTTTAAATCATTATAAGATAATATTTTTAATATTTCAATACTCTCCTTCATGAACATAATATTTTTTTTATAAATTCAAAACATAAATTTAAATTAAATAAAAAAATTAATTATGCTAAGAAATCGACGAAATTTGAACTCAAAACTTTATACTATAATACTATATAAAATTATATAAAATAATCGGTATACTTTAAAAATTAATAAATATCGTTTTCTAATAGCTTAAGCTGTCAAACTCTTAGTGATATTTAATATTTTTCTATTTAATTTAGTCTACAACTTTTTAAATGAAACGTACAGAAAAATATTAAATATAAAATATATAAATTAATTTTTAATAATTTAAAATTTTAAAATATAATAATTATTTTATATAATTTTATAATCCGTACAATAATACCCACGAGCATGGCAAGTGCAATGTACCATTAATTAGTTCCATAGGCTTAACTGTAGCACAACAGGTTAACCTGTTGAGAGTTTATTTGGCAACTGGTTAACCTGTTTGATTCAGTAATATTTTAATATTATTTTAAACTTTTTATTGATAATATTTAAATTATTATTGTTCGAATCAAATTGAATAGTTGTTTAAACTGAAAGAGTAAAATTATTTTAGATTCCTCGCTAGTAAAAATATTAAATTACTATGGATTAACAAGCATTGTCATTTTCATTTTAATGGAAATTATTAATTGCACATTAATAAGAATATAGAAGTTACAAAATAACTTTCCAAACTGATCATTTCAAATATAAAATATACAATATTTTGAAAATATTATAAATTTTGAATCAAAACAGTGAAAAATTAAAAACAAAAGTACATAAATATATAAACATTCTGAAACTAATAGCCACAAGAGAAGAGTATAATCTATTACTAAATTAACAAATTATCAAACACTATATATATTCAATTTGTGTAATTAAGCTCTAAATTATTTGTTAAATATAAAATGTTTTAAAATCAACATTTTTCAAAAATTTAAATTTTTGAAAAAAACTTATTTCATATTATTTAGAATGATATATAAATAAAAATTCCTAAATTATAATCTCGCACAATTCTGGCCGGACTAAATCAATTCAAAATAGGTAGAAATAATCAAAAAGTTTAATTTTTATAATTTAGATTAAAATTTATAAAGAAAATATTTTTTATAAATTCTAAAAAAAAAATATATTTTACATCGCATTCATTCAATAAAAAGATAAATTTTATCCATTATTTAAAATAATAAATAAAAAAAAATTTATCCTTAAATAAATAAAAATATAAAATATACATTTATAAATAAACGTACAGTAATTTATAATCCAAAATATCCCACAAGTAATAATCACATCGTAGGACTAGCTTGTAAATAAATATCAAAGCCGCGGATATTTATGCAACTCGGATCCTCCCTAAGAGAAAAGGCCAGAACCCAACCCGACCAATCAAAGATTTTTTTTTTTTTTTTTTAAAGAAAAAACATCGGAGCCTCGGGAAGTGAGAGCCAATCACATTCACCGAGGGCATCCTTGTAAATCTCTCCAAGTTATTAGGCTGACACGTGGGGCCCATATAAAAAAAATTAAGAAAATGGTAATACTAAATAAAATAATACGGAGGGTCAAACACTAAAAATGACAACGTATCCTTCTTGTACTATTCCACAATTTCAAATTGCGTCACTGTCCTTCGAATTTAAGTACGCTTACTAGTACATGGACGGAGATGTAATATTGGAGTAGCACAGGAACTGGTCATCAATTCTAGCAATGTTTATTGCACACTTTAAATTTTTTTTGTATATTATATAATTTATTCATCCAAAAATAAAATATTTTTTAAAAGTTATTTTACATAATTTATAAAATGACTTTTCACCGCACTCCACCAATATAATATTTTAGAGAGTATAAATAATATTTTTCTATAATTTTATTCCAAAATTTTTTTTTTATACATCTAAAATTATATATATATTTTATATTTTACACTTTATTTATTTTAAATAAGATAAATTTTATTAATTATTTTAAGTGATTAGTAATAAAATTTTATTTTAGAATAAATAAATATATATCTATATTTAATTTTAAGTATATATTGAAAAAAAAAAAAAAAAACTTGGGGCGAAATGAATGCAAATTTAATCGGGTCGGTTGGCTTAATCTCTGCGTCGCATAATTACCCAAAATTTAAACCCAAATATTCCCAGAAGCCCAGTACAATTCTACTTGCCAATTACACAAAATCACTTGTAAGAAGATCTCCAAAATCACACCTTTCACCATCTTTTCTTGTCTTTTGCTTCTGCTTTTTTCAGGACGCAGCAGCTTTTTCCGCTTTGCGCTTGGGCTTTGGCTGTACCAAAAAAAAAGCTACATAGAAAAGAGAAACAGTGGAGAGAGGGAGAGAGGGCGAGAGAGAGAGAGAGAGAGAGAGAGAGTGTTGTGTGTGTGTGTGTGTGAGAGAGAGAGAGAGAGAGAGAGAGAGAGAGAGGGGCTGCTGCGAAAATGGTTTGAGAGTGGATGAGAAAAGCGGCTGGGGATCTACAATCGCAGCTGCTTTTGAGAACCCACTTCGTATTCTGGCCTATGGTGAGCTCCTTCTCCATCAAAAATTGGATCTTTTTTCACTCTTCTGATGGGAACATCTAAGTTTTTCGTGATCTGGTTTAGTTTTAATCCGAGTCTTCTCAAAACTTGAGTTTTTGCAGTGGTTCGTAAATCTCTCTCTTTCTCTCGTTCACTTGATAGGACTCGATCTTCTGATTTCAGAGATTATTTTCTGTGTTTTGAGGTTAACGAGTTGTGAAGTTGGATCAAAACTATTTTTGATCAGTTCGGTTGGGTTTTGGCTTAATGAGTAGTCGAGATCTCGATCGCTTAGAAGAGTTTGCGCTTCTGCTACTGTGATTAAGCTTCCTCTTTTGAATGCACTTTCCCATGGCCTGCTCTAAATTTTATGTTTTTTTTCCCTTCCTACTGAGGTGAGGTTATTTATTGATGCATAGATTGATTGCCCTTTATTCCTTTGCACTATGGATCTTCCTGTTCCTGCAGAATATTAGATTAAAACATTTGATTTTGCGAGTTTCAGGTGTTTGAGTTAGTATCTTTTGCATCTTTTTATAAATGTGTTCAGAGAGTCTGATCCAAGTACTTTCGTGGTCCATTTAGCTCCCTGATGTGATTTATGTGACATTAGCAATCTTTTTTTTTTTTTTTTTAAATCCCTGCTTAATACTACTTTCTACTAATAAGCTAATTTCTTTTGATTTTTGCGGTTATTTACCATCTTATGATTGTTCCTGCTACAATTATAATATCTTTTGGTGCAGATGGTGCAGAACATTTATAGGTAAGGAGAATTATGTCTCATAGTTTGTTACCCATTTTCTCTGAATTAATATGCTGGAAAAATCTAGTTTTGTCTTGTAAACTGCTGGATGCTATTTCCAACCTACGCACGAGTCTAAAGTTGTAAACCAGTACCATATTGTCATGAATTCGATTATGCATCGTGCTTTACAAGATATTAGATTTACTTATCTTTGACATAAGTGATGCATAACATCTAACTGGAGTTCTTAAGCTACTCTCCAAGTAATTTAGCTGCTTTTTGAATCAAATTTGCTGATGGGGGTAATATCTCGTTTGCCAATTCCAAGAGTTCTTTTTGCTATCCCGTAAAACTTTTATTCACTTGCTGATTCTAACATGCCTTTTTTGATGCAACTTTGCAGGTATATTACTAATCAGAGTAGCACCTACAAGGCATTTCTGTCGCCGTTCGCAACAAGTTTTGCCTATCTGTTTAGATTGTGTGTAGATTCTATTTAGCTCTTCTTCTGGCTTGGATCTATAACTTAGTTCATTATTGGTGCCAAACCTGTGCCGTCTCAAAACCGAAAGAGGCAGTTTCGATTTACTTTATTGGATTGATGGCGACCTTGTCACATGTCGAATCTAGGCGGCAGTACTCATGGTGGTGGGACAGTCATATCAGCCCGAAGAATTCCAAGTGGCTTCAGGACAATCTTACGGGTACTATTTCCACCTTAATTTGTTGTTCTGAGTGTTTTGTTATGAACTGTAAATGTGGATTTTTTTAAAAAAAATATTTCTTCTACTGTACTTATAATAGAAATTATAAAGAAATGTGTGTTCCGACTTAATTGTTAGATTTGATATTCTTTGTTGAAACTTCTTTTATTTGCTGAACATCAGCACAAATGCTAGTAAATTGTTATCAAGCTGCTGCTTTATCGATTCCTTTACTTTTATTCTTTTCAGAATATAATGAATGATAACACAAACTTGAGCTTTGATTTTAAATTGCTACAACACATTTTATCTTCATTTCTGCATGCCGAGAGTTTACTAGTGACTGATAAACATAAAGATATGAGTTCAGCTAAATAGATTTGAATATGCATTATATAAAGCATTATGCAACCTTCAAACTTGAATTAATTTTCTATCTCATACTGAATGATCTTTCCACTAATCAAAAAAAATCTGTGCTTTCCTTTGACAGATATGGACATGAAGGTCAAAGGAATGATCAAACTAATAGAAGAAGATGCCGATTCATTTGCAAGGAGAGCGGAGATGTACTATAAGAAACGTCCTGAGCTTATGAAACTGGTGGAGGAATTTTATCGTGCATACCGCGCTTTAGCAGAGCGATACGACCACGCCACAGGGGCGCTTCGTCAAGCTCATAGAACCATAGCCTCTGTTGCTGAACAATTCCCAAACCAGATACCTTTAGTATTATCTGATGAATCGCCAACTAGTTCTTCTGGGCTTGAGATGGAACCTCACACTCCTGAAATGGCCGCACCAGTTCGTACACTTTTTGAACACGACGAAGTACAAAAAGATGCATCATTGAGTGCATCATCGCCACAATTGCATGTTGTTAAGAGGAATGGGGCTTATTCCGAGGAGAAGGGGCTGAAACAGTTGAACGATTTGCTCTCGATTGATGAAGGGAGAGTGAGAAAAGGCCTCAACTTTCAAGGCGAAGAGAAAACAAATAATTTGAAAGAGAAAGAGGATTCAAATAATGAGGTAAAGAGTTTGCAAGAAGAGGTATCTCGTTTGAAAGATCAGATAACCTCAGAATCTCAAAGGGCAAATGAGGCTGTGAGTGAAATCCAAAGCCTAAAGGATGCCCTTGAACACTTAAACTCTGAGAAAGAGGCAGCTGTTGTTAATTATCAGGCATGTATTGAGAGATTATCCACTGTCGAACATCAACTCTCCGATTCAGAGGGTGAACTTAAGAAGCTTACCGATGATATGGTAAGGGAAATCGAGAAGCTAAATAGCACTGAAAAGCTCAACCAAACTCTACAAATGGAGAAAGATATCTTAGAAGAGATAGTAAAGGTGAAGGAGAAAGAACTGGAGCAAAAGCGAGAGGAGATGGAGAACCTCCAAAATAGCCTACAAGATGAGTGCCAGCAGCGCATTCAAGCTGAGCAGGCTTTTCGATGTATGGAAGATCTCCACTCCAAATCTCAAGAAGAACTGAAAAAATTGGTCGTGGAGATTCAGAAAGTGAGGGAGAAGTTGAATGAGGCGGAGCAGAACAAGTTGGAGCTAGAAATAACAGTTTGCAAGCTTAAGGAGGAAATTGACGGATTAAATGAACAAAATCTCACCTTGGAGCGCATCATAAAAGATCTTCATAACGTGATGAACTTATTGAAGGAAGCAAAGGAGAAGCTTGAAAATGAAGTGGGATTCCATTTAGAAGAAAAAGAAGCTCTTCAGAAAGACCTTTATCAGAGGAAAGAAGAAATTGAGAGACTACATAAGCAAATAATCTCCTCTGAGCTTATGATGAAGGATCTTCATAATGACACAAATTCTCTGAAGGAAGCAAAAGAGAAGCTCGAAAATGATGTAGGGTTCCATTTAGAAGAAAAAGAAGCTCTTCAGAAAGACCTTAGTGGGCACAAAGAAGAAATTGACAGATTAAACGAACGTTCTTTCTCCTTTGAGCTTGTGATAAAGGATCTTCATAATGACATAAACTCGTTGAAGGAGAAGCTAAAAAATGATGCAGGGCTCCACTTAGAAGAAAAAGAAGCTCTTCAGAAAGAGCTTAGTCGGCACAAAGAAGAAATCGACAGATTAAATGAACATAGACTCTCCTCCGAGATTATGTCAAAGGATCTTCATAACGACGTAAAATTGTTGGAGGAGGCAAAGGAGAAGCTTGAAAATGATGTAGGGCTCCATGTAGAAGAAAAGGAAGCTCTTCGGAAAGACCTTAGTTGGCACAAAGAAGAAATCAACAGATTAAATGAACAAAATCTCTCCTCCGAGCTTATGATAAAGGATCTTCATAATGGCGTAAACTCGTTGAAGGAGGCAAAGGAGAAGCTTGCAAATGATGTAGGGTTCCATGAAGAAGAAAAAGAAACTCTTCAGAAAGACCTTAGCCGGCACAAAGAAGAAATTGACAGATTAAATGAACACAATCTCTCCTACGAGCTTATGATAAAGGATCTTCATTACGACATAAAATCATTGAAGGAGGCAAAGGAGAAGCTTGAAAATGATGCAGGGTTCCATGTAGAAGAAAAGGAAGCTCTTCGGAAAGACCTTATTCAGCGTAAAGAAGAAATTGATAGATTAAATGAGCACATTCTTTCCTCTGAGCTCATGATAAAGGATTTCCGAAAGGACATAAATTTGTTGAAGGAAGCGAAGGAAAAGCTCGAAGATGATGTAGGGTTGTATTTAGAAGAAAAAGAAGCTCTTTGGAAGGACCTTAATCAGCAAAAAGAAGAAATCAATGGCCTAAAGGAACATAATCTCTCCTCTGTGCACTTGAAAGAAGATCTCCATAATGAAATAAATTTATTGAAGGAAACAAAGGAGAAGCTCGAAAGTGAAGTGGTGTTCCATTTAGGAGAAAAAGCTGCTCTTCGGAAAGACCTTAATTGGCACAAAGAAGAAATTGATGCCCTAAATGAACAAAATCTCTCCTCTCTGAGCTTGATAAAAGATCTCCATAACGAAATAAATTTATTGAAGCAAGCAAAGGAGAAGCTCGAAAATGAAGTGGGGTTCCATGTAGGTGAAAAAGAAGCTCTTCAGAAAAACCTTACTTTACGTAAAGAAGAGAGAAATGATCTAGAACAGAAACATAAAAATCTAGCAGGGGAGGTTGAGGGGTTCAGAAATAATTTACAGACAGTCCAGGTTTTGGTTAAAGAGTTGCAGAGTGAAAACATGGAACTGAAGGAGACATGCAGCAAATATGAGATTGAAAAAGGCATCCTGGTAGAAAAGGCGAAAGATATGGAGAAAATTTCTGAAAAGAGTGCAGTATTAGAAAACTCTCTTTCAGATGCCAATGCTGAATTAGAAACCTTGAGAGAGAAGATAATGTCACTGGAAGCTTCTAGAAACTCCCTCAGTGAAGAAATTTCCACACACATATCCGAGAAAGCTGTTCTGGTTTCCCAGGTAGAGACTCTTCATCGGAAAATTGCTGAGGTTTCAGAGAAAATTTCCTTCTCGGAAAATTCATTATCTGATGCCAACGCTGAACTTGAGTGTTTGAGGAAAAAGTTGAAAGACTCCGAAGAATCCGGCCAGTCTCTCTTTACTCGGAACTCTAGTTTGCTTGCCGAAAAGAATAATCTTGCCTCCCAGGTAAGAATACAATAGCCATTTCCCCCAATATCAAGACTTCATCCATTTTTTCAAGACATTACATTTGCTTATTCAGAGCTTCATTTTATGATTATTTTCTTGTGCGAAAGATTCTTCTTCTGTTTTCATATAACATTGCTACCGACCTTTTAGTAAGTTGTGCTTTTCCACTATCCCAAGTAAATTCTGATATGCAAGTTTGGTTTTCAGGTGGAAAGTATAACACTGCTTCTGCAAAACTTGGAGAGTAGGCACGCAGAACTCGAAGACATGCACTCATCTTTGTTGAGGGAGAAAGATCTTACGCATAATCACGTGAAGGAGTTGAAAGATCTGTTGGATGCTAGAAATAAGGAACACGAAACTGTCATCGAATCACGTGAGATGAAATTGGTAGTTTTAGAAAACCAGATTCATTCGCTGGAAGAAAAGAACCAATCTACACAGGAGAAGCTCGAAGAGGAGCAGCTGAAAAATATGGGTGCTTCAATTAACATACTTGTCTTGGAAAGAAGTTTGGTAGATGTGAAAGAGAACAACTCGATTCTGCTTGCAGAATGTCAGAAGCACTTGGTGTCATCTCAACTTGCAGAGAAGCTAGTTTCGCAATTCAAGCAGGAAATTTTAAATAAAGAAAGAGAGTTAAGATCGTTGTCACAGCATAATGAGAAGCTGAGAGAAGGGGTTAATCTGCTTGCAAGTACACTTAATATCAACGAAAAGTTGGGACCTTCAGAAAGAGTTGAAGATGAAGTTCTCTTGAAAACAATCTGGTCTGAGACAAGCAACATAATGAATTTAATGGCGGACAAAGAGGATGAAAACCAATTTATGAATACTGAGATGTCAGTTCTTGCCATACTTCTAAGGCAGATAGGACTTGATTTGTCTGAACTCAGATCACAAAAATGCGTTCTTGAGTGTGAACTTGAGACCAAGGTAAAGGAAATTGTTGCTTTGGAAAAAAAGAATGACGAAATCTTAGGGTTAAATGAACAACTAACGCAAGGCATTGAAACAGGCGACAAAAGGGAAGAGGCATTGAAGAGTGAGACAGAGGCTTTAAGTGGAAAGATATTGAATTTGCAAGAAGCTTACTTGACATCACAAGGTGAAATTGCCGACTTGATTGAGAAGAATGAATCTATTTCAAAAGAATTACAGACTTTGGTCGAGAAACACAATGAGCTGCTAGAGGAAAGCAGTGCTATCTTTGCTGAGCGTATGAGGCTGGAAAATTTGTATTTGTTCTTCAGTAGTCTCAATGATGAAAGAGCATCACAATTGACTTTAACGAGCAATGAGATTGATTCTCTTCACTTGGTTAAAAACGAACTCGAGCAGGAAATAAGAGGATTGAGCAGCAAGACTGAAGTGCTAGAATCAGAAAATAAACACCTGAAGGAGTCTATGATTTACTTGGAGGAGCTCAAGACTCGCTTAGTGAGTTTAGAGTTTGATTTGAACACCACGAGGAACTTTTTTGAAGAGTTGAACCTTGAAATTGAAGATGGGATGAGCCTACTGATTGAAAAGGACAAAGAGTTATCAGAAGAGGGCAAGAAAGTTCAAGCCTTTCAAGAAAATAACATGGATCTTTGCAAAGTTGTTGATGCTCTTCAGCTTGATATTGAAGGTGCCAAGTTGGTGAAAGAAGAGCTAGAAAAGAAAACCTCTACTTTATCTGAGGGGAATGCCTTCAAAGATAATGAGATTGCTCGCCTGCAACAAGCAAATGAGACTCTGCAAGGAGAAATTGATAGATTGGTGAAGGACGTCGGGGCTCTTAGAAGGAGGGAAGGGAATCTGACCTATGAACTGCAGAAAGAAAGAGACGAGGTTGAGCAGTGTGGAAGAGATATTGTAGTATTACTGAGTGATAATATAATGTCTTCAGTTAATTCCACGGTGTATGAGGAGAAAGTGCTTGAGTTAATAATGGAAGGTGAGGGCTACAAGATAAGTGCTTTAACCCAAAAAGATATCCTAAAGGAGGAAATTTCTTTGAGAAATGAGTATGTCGATATGTTGGAGAAAAAACTTTCTCACAATGAAGGAGAAAATTTGGAACTGGGGGCCGAGTTGAATGCGTATCTATCCCTTGTACCATTGTTGTCACATCACATTTCTTCTCTAGAAGAGCACGCTTTTTCACTGTCAAATCTTTGCACCTCAAAAGGCAAACAGGTATGCTATTCCCCCCAACCCCCCCCCCCCCCCCCCCCCCCCCCCCCCCCCCTTTTTATGGTGATAAGAAGCTCTCTTATGCATTATTATTCATGCAAGAACCAAGAAAAGGAATTTGCATCATTATTACTTGTTGCTATTTCAGACAATTACACCCATTATAAACACATTAGTCAGTGATATGCATCAAAAGGATTTGCATTATATGTTAAATAATGCAAAACAACCATTTCTCCAAAAGCTTAAGCTAGTTGAGAATTGTGTTTTTATATATTTTTATTTAACACTCTTTCTCACGTCTGGATTCAAGATTTTTTGATAGACCTATGACGTGGACTTGACTTAAATGAGAGAAAATCAATTATGCTAGGAGCCTGATGTGACTCGAGCTCAAGACGTCCTTCTCTGATACCATATTAAATAATGTGAAACAACCGTTTTCTCCAAAAGCTTATTTAACATTATATTCTTACTGAAATTTGGACTCCTAGTACTAGGGTTGTTAGAATAATTAATTTAATAGGTAATTCTGATCATGCTCATCCTGATAGGTTCCCCCGCCTCAAAATAATTGATTCTTTATTCGCTATGTCAAAATGTAAGAATTATGGGAAGATGCGTTTGTTAACTAATCTAACTAGATCTGATTTTGGTCGTCTAGTTTTTTTAATTTGTGTGGCTCATGTTTTGCTTTTGGCATAGCTGATCTGTATTCTTGCAGAGCATCTCTTTGGCATGCGATGATGAGAAAGGGCAATTTGACAAAGACCATCAAGCCCCTATGCAGTCGGGAGCTATAGAGTTGCAAAAGCTTATCACCAAAGTAGAAGCACTTCAAAAGGTGATATTGGACGCTAGGAATACCTTAGAACAAGAACAATATGATTCCGCTGTTCACTTGGCATCTGCCAAAAAAGAAATTGAAGAATTTAAAGCAAGTAAAGATGATAAATTGCAAAAAGATGAAGCTGAGAGCTCCAAACTCAAGCAAGGGCAAGTGATGAAAGATATTGAGCTCGATCAGGTATCGAGTTCTTCCCCATACAATATTGGACAAGGCCTATACAATCTGAGCCAGAACGAATATGCCGAGCTCGAAGAACAAATGCTTCAACTTTGGGAAACTGCTGAAAGGGACTGCAACAACCAATCAGTAAAGCCATCATCAGCTGCTTCTGAGCATGATATAGAAGCTGTGAAGGAGGAAGTAAGTGAACACTCTTCTTCAGAATTAGCAGCAGAAAAGGAAGTGGGTGTTGACAAGCTAGAAACACCAAAAGGGGCTTCAGAATCCCAAGAACAATGGGGCAAAGAGGTCCTTGAAAAGCTATCATCTGATGCTCAGAGGTTATCAGTACTTCGAACAGGCATTGAGGAGTTGAAGAGGAAGATGGGGAACTCTCGAAATGGAAAGCTCCCTAAGAGCTTTGAGTACAATTCTACCAAAGCCCGGTTGGAGAAAACTGAGGAAGCTGTCTTGGAGCTGATCGATATGAACAGCAGGTCGACGAAGAGTGTGGAATACTATTCTAAATCATCTGATGTTATAGCTGAGGAAGAAGAAGAGGCGGAAGCGGGCTACGTAAGCAGAAGAAAGGTCGCTGAGCAGACACAAAGAGGATCGGAAAAGATTGGAAAGTTGGAATTGGATCTTCAAAAGATTCAGTACATCTTTCTGAAACTTGAGGAAGAGCACGACAACCGAAGAATCGAAGTTCCTGATAAAAGAACTCGCATCCTTTTAAGGGATTATCTCTATGGAAGGAAAGACGGCAGGAGGCAGAAGAAAGGGCCGTTCTGTGGGTGCATGAGGCCGAAAACTAAGGGTGACTATTACTAATATTTTTCGTGTTCAGTTATGCAACTCGCCTCACAGTTTTAAGCAAATAGTAGTTTATAGCTGAGATGTTTCTCGTTAAGATTTCATGCTTCGGCATTTTATCTGTTTAAGAGAAGCTGTATATGTTAGGCCCGAGAAACTTAGAATAAGCTCATTCAGTGAACATTCATTTTTCACTTTCTGTTTAATTTTTGCACTTATAATGCTATGGCATTTTCCGGGAAGCAATCTAAGTTAATTACCATGTTATGATTGAGTGTTTCACATTAAAAATACTGATGGTGCTACTTTAGATGTGGCCAGGGGGCCCTTTGTTGGTGGGGTTGGATTCAGATGTTCATTCATTTTAAGTGGCTTCATTCTATCACATCCTTGCCAAAACTATACTTTTGTTTTAATGGGCATGGCTGCTGGAAAGAGATCAGATTAGGGAATCAGTTGCGAAGCAATTCCTTTCTGAAAGGGATGGAGCAAGTTGTTCAGATTAGTCTCACACCGTGGTCACCACAAAAGGTCTCGCTCATCTCGTAACCGTGCCTCTCCGTCCCTTATCTCAGGTGAATTTCTTTATTTTCCAACATGACTATAATTGTATAAATCAGTCAAGAACCCTCAATTTGATGCCTGTAGTTTGTAGGCGCCGCATGTAGTTTGGTATTATTTATGACCCACTTTTCTTGGTAAATTATATTTGTGTCATAAGACGTCACTTTTTGCTGCATTTGGTTGGATCCTTTTTGAGGTTCCTTTTGATGCCCATCTTGTATGTGGTTTTCACTGCACGAAAACGTGTAGTTAACTTTCAGGTGCATTACCTAATTTTAAATTATTGGATCACTGAGAGGTAGTTAATCAACAAGAATTAATCAGATCAAGGGATTAGATCGAGTGTTTGCAATGGATTATTCTAATTTCACTAGCGTAGCAATATAGTACATACAGAATTTTCCGATGATGATCGGAATTAGAAAAAAAAAAAGAGCCTCCTATGCTTAAAAGCAGGAGGATGCACCTCGAGACTCAAATCTTTAGTAACCGAAAAATGGAGAACAAATCCTCAGAAGATGATGTTCTTTATTTGCCATCTCAAACGATATTGTCGTGTGATGCGGTGCCACCGCCGATAACTCCCGATTTGCAAGAATGAAGCAGAAAGTTACAATCAGCGACGGCCTCTCCTACTGTCAGGAAGACCCAATCTTCTCCGATCGCTTCGAGGGCCTTCGACTTATCCAACTTCTTCATTATTTCGCTCCCCGGGTTCGCTAAAACAAGCTGCTTAATCCAAAAGAATCATACACAATCACATTAAAAGGATAAAAGATGATTTAAAATTTGATTTAGTTTGGTTGAAATCTTAGTTACCTGGAGGCCCCTTCTGTCTAAGGTCTTCTTGGTCTCCTCTAGCATGCTAATTCCACTTGTGTCAATACTGCCCACAGCTGCCACAAAATACTGAGGTTAGCATCAGATTAAGCAAGTGTGACAATACAAAGATGATGTATGCTCACACTTGTGCATTACTTACCACCCAAGTCAAGGATCACATACTGCAAACTTATCTCTCCCTTGGTTCTCACCTTGTCCTCTTCGTCGTCAATCCACCGTGATATCCTAAACAGCAAAATATCGTCAACTTCACATTGCTAAATTTCACAATATATATAATGCATTGTATTCATGCGTATGCTTAGTTTCGTGCTCACCTTTCTCTCAAGTAGCTCGCGTTGGTGAAGTAGATCGGAGAATCGATTTGGAGAATGAAGACACCTGGAACGCTCTGCGCAGTAGGGTATTGATCCATCCTTCTGTAGATCATTGAGTTGGGTATGTTTCCAAGAACTGTGGTCCTTGGCCTCGCAATGAACAACAGGACTCGAAGTATCGATATTGTGACCTGTGTTTAGTCGGTAATCATTCGATAAGTACTGTTTTTTGCAGGTTGAATTCCCTGCCTTTTCAGGTAATTTTATGTGTGTGATACGAAAAGAATGAAGAACATCTGGCTAGAAAGAAAATGTATGTACCGCGACAATCAATCCGATCTCAACGCTGCCGAAGACGACACCAAGGTACGCGCCTAAGCACACGCAGAAGTCGACCTTGTCGACGTGCCATAGATGAATGGCAGCCTCGTAGTCGATGAGGCCTAGCATGGCAGAAGTGATGATGGCAGAAAGCACGACGAGAGGGGTGTAGTGGAAGAGTGGCGTCAAGAACAGCAGGGTGATCATCACAGCCACCGCCATCACCACATTTGACATGGCCGTCTTGCACCCTGCATTGTAGTTCACAGCCGACCGCGAGAATGGCCCTGAAATGGAAAAATCATGTACATTTCAGTCGATCCCTTACAAGCGAAGTTTTTTTTTTTTTTAAAAAAAAATGAGCATATATTGTGTAGAGCTACTATACTATCGACAGCAAATGAGCTCGAAGGTTGATCGCAATTTGTAAGTACCGGTGGTGAGGTAGCAGGAAGTGAATGATCCTGCGATGTTCATCATCCCGAATGCGATCATCTCTTTGTTGCCGTCTATGTGGTAGTTCTTGAACATGGAGAAGCTCCTGCCAACCGCAATCCCTTCCTGTAAGTGCACCATAAGCATTAGTACATGTATATAATTGAAATTGCTTACTTAAGATTCAAAATTTAAAGTGAAGGCTTACAGCAAGGGCAATAATCCCTGTGATGACACCAGTCTTGAGAGCTATCATCATATAAGGTGGTGAAAAGTTCAAGCTTGTCAAAGACGGCGGATTCAAACCCTTCTTCAGGTAACCAATCTGTGTTATCGAAAATGAGAACTAATTACTCTTCTGCAAAGTTGAAAAGAGATATTAACTTTGCTGTAACAAGTTTTATATATTTAAGATGAGACTTGAATCATCATCAGTTGGTGGACTGGTATTTTATTGACAAGGCCAACTGTTTGGGTTTGAGCACAATTTTAAAAAGAAAAAGGAACCCATAAAAAGATTGAAGAGCTCACCACTGGAACACCATGGTTTTCGGCATGAGTGAGGTAAACAAGAACGCTTCCCAGAATCACAGAAGTTAAAGGGGCTGCAGCTGACACCCAGAAGAACTTGGGTCTCCTTTTACTCTGTTTTTCAAAGGGAATAAAATAAAATAAAATAAAATAAAATAAATTTTTTTTATCGCCCGGTAAAATCTTACATTGCATGTGGTAACAAAATGCTAAGAAAAACTTGAGCATTGCCCCCTCTCTTTGAAGCAGTGAATTCAAATTGAAATTTTAGTTTTGATTTATGCGTAGAGACTTACAAAAGTTAACTGTTTTTCATTTAAGGGCCCATGGATCTGTCTTTTGATTTAGTATTCTCTAAAGCTTGATGAATTGTTACTTGAATAAAACTTCTGAGAAAATTAAATCCCTACCAACTATTTTCTCTGGGCAACAAGTGACAATTCTGATAATCCTAAATTGAAACTCCTACTTCTTAAACCTATAATCTCATTTTTGCTAGAGTTTTCTATTTGGGGCCAAAGACTCCAATAATTGTGGCCACAACTAAAAACAGTAAGTGGGTTTGGCCCAGTAATTTTCATGTCCACTCCAGTCCTATCACCAATTAAGTCCCACATGTATCAAAACTAAAGATATCAAAGTTTTGGCAATAGTCAAGCTAGTGAGTGGGTTTGGGTTCAAATTCTCCAAGGGACCACCCATTGATTCCACTAATTAAGAAATCCTATAAATGGATGGTGGTCCTTGGTTTTTCAATTATTAACTAACAATTCAGCATCACATCATGTAAATTTTCCCCATCACTTTTGCCTTTTTAACCTTCTAGAGTCAAAATAGATTAGGGCTGGGTAGATTAAAAGTTACAAGAAACCAACTACTCTACCTCAAGTGTCAAAAAAGGTAATAATACTATACTGTTTTAGGTATTCTAACCTTCAATATATATATATATATATATATATATATATATATATATATATATATATATATCTACATGATCCTACCAACCTAGAATTTTTTATCAGTAGTCAAGAAGAAATATAGTACGCCAGTTCACATGTGCAATGACTTAATTGGGAGCCTAAATTTATGGGCTATGGTACAAAGAATAATACAAAAGGAATATGTACAGTTGTGATAGGTTGAGAAACTTAAGTTTAGCTTTGTACAAAGATCACTGCATGTAAAAGGTACAAGGGAAATTCTGAAGCATAATAAGAAATATATGGTGTGTAATTAATGAGCTGGGAACCTAATTAAGTTTAGATATATCACAAATTAAGTTGTTTTTTTTTTTTTTTTCTTCAAGAAACTGCATGCTAATACAATATCTATGAAAAGTTTCTTTAATTTCCTTTTAAGAAGAATTAAAAGGGCTTAATGCTTAATTAGTTTGCAAGTGCTATATTACATCACCCTTTTAACTTGGGACAATAATTAATTAATTTACTTGATAGTCATTAATTAATTGCCCAAAAGGGGGAGTCTATATAATGTCGTGGTTCTCTTCCCCTCTTTTCAATTATTGAACCTTTTTAATAAATGTGGGCCCTTATCTATTGAATTGTACGTGGATTCACAATTATATATAAATAAAATTTTTATATTATGTAACATTTAATTTTTATCTCCATGGATCTTTTGATAATATATGTTGTACGAAATAATAGAAGAGACGGGTACATGTATACAAATAGGTATGCGTACTTACAAAGAATCGTGTGAGGAGGAGGAAGAAAAGGAAGCAACAACCAAGAAGAGCGCTTTCCCACCTCCACTGCAAGTGAGACACCACAACCACCATCATATATATATATCATCAGCCACAAGTTAAACTAAACTAATCAGTTTAAATTTTTATATTTAGTTTGTGTACTACATGACAAGCAGAAAATGGCAAAAAAGAGCTAGTGTTTCTAATGAAGAGTCATACCATGCATAAAGTAAGCATGCAGCTGAACAAATTAATGTGTAATTTAACATTAGAAAATTTTTCAATAATAGTTTTTTTTTTTTTTTTTTTTTTTTTTTTTTTTTTTTTTTTTTTTTTTTTGGGTGATTTTCTATAGTAGAAATGTTGTCCATTAATATTGCTGGTCTAATAACCTTTAATTGGATCCTCCGTGTTTATTCCTAATCCTATTAAAGTATTCACAGGTTATATATATAAAATATATATGCTAGCCTGGTATATATCAATACTAATTTATGTTTGGATGAGAACTGCGAGACTTTTGCTAACTTCAAGAAATGATATCCTTTCTCTTATCCTTGGCTGAGCCACAATTAAATTTCAAGTTGGGAGCATGCATTTTAAATATTCACCCTCCCTTCCATATATATATATATATATATATATATATATATATATATTACTTGATAACATCAAGTAATTGGTATTATCAAATTTTCAGCTCTTGGATAAAAAAATATGTGTTTAGAATTATAATGGTCCCCTAAAATTTTTTCTATTCAACCAACTATCCACTAAATTTTAGGGGACCACTATCATCTTAACCGCACATTTCTTAATCTAATGGCTAAAAAATTAATAGCACTAATAATTTGGTACTATCAATAATATTCCAACCTAACACAGACCGACTCTCTCTCTCTCTCTCTCTCTCTTCTCTATATATATATATATATATATATATATATATATATATATATATTCTAAAGAGTAAAATTATTTAAGAGTAATATTGTTATGGCCACAATATCCAAGATGATTGGCCAAGGATAGATTGCAATAATGCAATGGCAAAAAATTTGTATATTTATAGCGACATTTGTTTTATTGCATATATATATAAATATATATATATATTTGAAATGAGTGGTAATTAATTAATTAATTAATGTTTGCATGGAATGAGAAGCAAGAAGGGGTAGAAGGGGAAGTAAGTAACCTGATGAGTCTGCGTGAAAACAGACTCCATGACGGAGACAAGGTCGGTGGAGCTAGTGAAGTGTTCGAGGCCGAGCATCCCCTTCAGCTGCTGCAAACATACTACCGTCGCCGCTCCTGCCATGAACCCCACTATCGTTGCGTGCGATAGGAAGTCTACTATGAACCCAAGCCTACCATCCATCGTACCAAATATTTAAAATACCGTCCATCTTCTAGCTAGCAGCTCAAAATATTAATTAATAGATATCTTGAATATGTAAATCCATGCGGACGATTAAAATTCTTTATTAATTAGTTTGCTTGCTCTACCCATCCATCTCGTACGTACTCGGTACTAGTTCATTTAGTAAACCAAATTTAATTTCTCTCTCCTTCTCTGTGGCTTATGGAAAAAATATCACTAGATACAAATTAATTAATTCTCACCATCCTCTATATATATATTTCTTATGCTCATGCTGTAATCCCCAATTCGTAATCCCCAATTCTCCACCCACTCAAGTGGATCCATATACAATAAAACACATGCAGTACTCCCAGGCCAAGTCACGGTATGCAGAGCTAGTTAATTAAGATACATATATATATATATGACCGATTAAGATCGCGCGCGCGTACGTACCTCAACAAGCCCAAGGCGGCCTCAAAGACTCCGGCGAAGAAGGTGGCAGTGAACGCGAGGTGCAGGTACAACCCCGGGTTCTCTGCAGCAGACACCTCCTTCCCGAGCATCGACGCTACCAGCAGCGAGGCCACTGCCACCGTCCCCACCGCCAGATCCTTCGAGCTCCCCATCATCGCGTACACCAGCGGCGGCACAAAGCTCGAATCTAATATCCATTATATATATATATATATATTTATATATATAATATATATGCACGTACGGCCGATTTAATTAATTCGTGTAACAATTAATTAATGCATGCCGTGCAATTGTTTAAGAAAACTTACATAGGCCTAGAATGGGCGGTAGGTTTGCGAGCTTAGCATAGCTGATCCCCTGGGGGATAGCAAGGCTGGCGATGGTGATCCCTGCGACGAGGTCGGATTTGAAGAGGCGGAGGGTGTAGCTGGGTGCCCACTGCAGAATGGGCAGGAAGAACTGTAGCCCCAACATGACCCGACGCGGCCCGCGCTCGTCCTTGAACTGCCGGAACGGATCGTCCGGGAAGAAGGTCTCCTTGAGGTTGCCGCGGAACGTCTCCAGGAACGGCCTCGACGGCGGCACTGGCACTCGGCACGACCGCTCCTTCGACCCTGCAGCCGTCGGATACGCCACATCGGCATTCCCCATCTGGTTAATTATGTATATATATATATATATATATATCTCTAGCTAGCTAGCACTAATCTTAGTAAGTATATTGACAAGTAGATCTAAATGATCGATGTAGATTTAATATGGCATGGATTGGCACTCAAGGGAGGGAAAATGGTGAGGGGTTTATATAGAAAGGGGGTTATGGTGCGCCAAAAGAGGAACTTAATTGGTCTTAAGCTGGTCTAGCTGAAAACAAGAGAAATTATGTTTTCTTTTCTTTTCTTTTCTTTTCTTTTTCAAACCAATTATTGCCACCAAGTTGTGACCACTATTGCCTCATGCAACTGATTAGTATCTTCCTCTTACTAAGCACTGAGCAGTGGGTCCCCTATTCGAATCTTACTAATTACTCTGTGTTAAAAAAAAAAAAAAAAAAAAAAAAAAAAAAAAACTGTCGAGCAATTAATATTGTTGAGAGACCGATGGATCTATCACTTGTGGTAGCAAATTAATTTATAAGGAAAATAGAAAATAAAAAAGAATTGCTGCTGTTATTATCTGGATTGTAAACGAGAATTTCTCCGAGGCTTTCTTTGAGGAGAGGTGGCCTGGGCCCAGAGGGATGTGGAGGGACACGTGGCAGGACCTTAGGCGTTGTTGATGACTTAATTTCGTTGCATTAACTTTTAGTTGTCGGACCGGGTAGGGATCTTGCAGGGGAGCGACAGCAGATTTGGGGAAGGAAATTAATATTAAGACCTTTTTGTCTTTTTTTTTTTTTTTTTTTTTTTTTTTATTTACAGTATAATTTATGTATTCATCTATCAAAATTAGAATATCATCTGAATTTTTAAGTTAGAAAGATTAATGCATTGAGGATAAAATTATATTTGTATAATTTACAGATAAAAGATTCATCGCTCTTTGACTTTTGCTTTCAAATAATTTTACAATTTTTGAGCTAATCAGAAGAAACGTGCATGCCTACCTATTTTACAATTTTTGAGCTAATTAGCAGAAACCTTTCTTGATTCATGCATGCCTACCTGCGCCAGGAATTTATTTATTTATTTATTTATTTTTTCTGTGGTGTTCCTTGCTCGGAAAAAAGAGTAACGCGTTCGTTTTTGATTTGGAGTTAGGTGTAACGTACAATTAACATGAGTAAATGACACGTGGCAGCGTACGGTTGGGATCGTTCATTTTATGCTGTCCCGCCTCACAAACGTGTAAGTGAGCGAGTGAGGAATTTTGGGTTTGACTCGAGTCAAACAAGCTGAAGTGGGCGCATCAAAGTGGGGTGTTGCTCTTGTCGGCCCTTAACATTTTTTTATTTAATTAATTTGTACACCGTGACCGTGAGTGATCGACACCCGAGATAGATGATCTTAATTCTTAAGTTAAAGAGGCACATCAAAGGATCGATTTTTATAGCAAACACATGTATATATGGTATTAGTTAGAGATTTTAATCAAATAATCAACAAACGAAATAATTTGAATCCATAACCTGTAAAACTGACTGAGTTTACCACTTATGCAAAACAGTTCAATCATAATATCAACAGGATCAATTTAATTAATTTGGTCATGATCGGCTCGCGTGTTGGTGATATAACTAATTAACATGTGTCTAATCTAATTTAGACAAGATCAAATCTTATTGTCAAGTTATTAACCAGCTATAAATTGATCAAATAGTAACACAACAGTATTAATTAGGCGTTATAAATGATTTAAAGCTTAATCTCAATAGAATATCCTAATAAAACTATCTTTAATTAATATTTTAAAAATTATTTTAAAATATTATTAATACGTCAGTCAGCAGGTAGTACGTACGTTAGTAAGTTGTATTTATAGATAGGGCACAATATATTGGCTGAAAAGTGCTTCTCCACAAATAACGCATGGAAAATCAATTAATTATTATGTTACCTACCAAATGAGATTGAAATAATTGGATATTAGTGGGTAGTACTCGAGTTCAACCCAACTCAAGTGGACCCGCGCAAAACATGCATGGTCTATGAGACTGGTCTAAGAGAGTCATGTCATTTCTACTGGCTAGCAGTCCACGTACACTTTAGCCGACCCACTTCCTCCAAATTTCATAAAGTAGACCTTTTTTATATATAAGTTGTTGATAGAATTTTGGTACTTCCATTTGGTTCATTACAGTCCATGCATGAGTTAATTAAGGCTATGCTTATTTCGGGTACAAGCGAAAATTACTTATTTTTGAGATAGATATAAATTTAGATGTAATCAGAAATTAAAGTAATTTTATGTTTGGTTGAATATAAGAGTTGTACCAGAAATAAGAAAAATTGTGTTTGGTAAGTTAAAAAGGAATAAGAAGAATAGGGAGAATTAAAATTTTAATTTAAGATAAAAATTTTACTGATATGATTTTAAATATTTAATTTAAAATATTTATTAAAATTTATATTTTACTTATATATAAAAAAATTATGAAAAAAATTTTGGTTTTTGAAAATTTATAATTTTTTTTTAAATTCAAAATTTTGTATATAAAAATAGGTATAAATTTATAAATTAAAAAAATTTAAAAATTTGGTATAAATTTATTAAAAATTAAAATTTAAAATTTAAAAATTTGTATAAATTGTAAAAATAATAAAATTTAAAATTTTATAATTTGTAAATTTATTAAAAATTAAAGTTAAAAATTTTAAAAGCTATAAAAATTAAAATTTAAATTTTAAAAATTTATAAATATTAAAAGTTTAAATTTTAATTGTTTCAAAAAATTACAAAATAGAAACAAAAATTTTAATTTTAAAATTAGTATAAATTTAAAATATTTTATAAAAAAATTTGCATAAATTTAAAAATTTTAAAATTAATAAATTTTTTAAAAAATGTAAAATATTATATTTTTAGATTTATTAAAAAGTAAATTAAAAATTTTAAAATTTATAAAATAAAAAAAATTAAATTTTATAAATTTAAATATCTTATAATTTAAAATTTTTTAATTTTAAAAAAAAAAAGAGAGAGAAAAGGGCAGTGGAACAACTCCACTTCCACCTTGGGGGACAGGTTGTTCCCACCCCAAGTGGGTTATCCTAACTCCCAATTTCTTGTTTGGTATAACTAGGGGGGAATAAGGAGTTATCCCCCCTAGTTCCACCTCCCAAACGATACCGAAAAGCTTTTTTTTTTTTTTTTTAAAGTTACTGTTGAGAATTTGGTACTCGTCGTCGTGATACTAAATTTTACAAATTCGCAACTCGCTTTGATACGAGTGTTATTGATCCGGTATTTTCTTCAGTACCATAATAGAAGCGTCAATTGAATTTTTACCGTATATAAATTCGTTTTTTCAACAAAAATTAAAACCGACGTAGCCACACAAAAAAAAATCAAAATAAAAAATACGGATGAAATAAGATTCATCAATCAAAGAGAAGAATTAAAAATAGTTTGAACTCGAGTCATCTTTCTAAATCTCTTTCACCATTCTTTTATCTTTTATAAATCAAATTTTTTTTTTTTTTTTTATCGCACGCATGTATTAGGTGCATCCAAAATTTTGAATATCTTGACGATACCATATTATTGTGGCTAAATCGTACCATCACCACCATCACCACTAAAATAATAACAGCTATGCTATATTTATAGCTTACATAAAAAATACTCCAATCCTAATTAATTAGTTTTTTACTCTAACTAATATTTAAATTTTAATAATTTTTTTTTCAGCAAATTTAAATAATTATTTCAATCTAATTAGAATTCAATTATAACTCTAACCAAATCGTAACCGTTACATTTCCAAACTCATACCAAAATTCTTTTAAAATTAATTATTTTTCTCTTCCGGAATTGGTAGACTAGCTAGCCACGTATGGCTCTCGCTCTCATGGTTAATTAATGTTTTCTAAATTGCAGTTGCTTTAAATTTTGCGTGGTGCATGCATATGGTTTTTTTTTTCCCCCTTTTTCTAAAAAATGTGAAATCATACGTACGCATATATTGACCTTAAGTAACAAAAATCTCTATTTTCAGGAAAAATCATATATAGATAATCGAGCTTATGATCATGAAAATCTTCTTGTGTTTATGAATAATTAGTACATCTACGTATAGCTAGTTTTAGCGCAGAAAACTTTATATAAATAAGCTAGTATATGTCACATCTGAAATGGCTTTATTATATATATCCGAAACTGATTTTATCAAACTATTTTATATTTTTATATATATCTTATGTAAATGTGGGTGGACACAAGTGGTCATATTCATCATGTAGGATGATGCCTTTATAATTAACTCATTTAATTAACAAAGTTGCTTCCAAATTCAGATTTCAAACTATATATGTACAGTACTAACCTACTGTGGTAAGTAGGGGGAAAAAACAAACATAGAAATGATATATAGTTTAATTCTTTGGCGCATGTTAGTTTCTAACTCCTACGTACGTAGCATGGATTAATTAGTAATTCACATTTCACAGTTATTATTATTAATATTATTATTATTATTACTCTTTTTGGTTTTGCTCTGTGCATGGCATGGGGGACTAAAACTTCTTACTAAAATTTAAATTATCCGGATTTTGACAAAATAATAATAATAATAATAATAATAATTATTATTATTATTATTATTATTATTATTATTATTATTATAACTTTGGGCGTTCTACATAGTAAAACCCCATGGTGGGTCTCGCGATGTTTGACCGTTGACGCCAAGTGTACGTGGCCCCACTTCTTTTTTTTTTCTCTTTTTGTAATTTTCATTCATTATTTGGTGGGCCCATGAGGATTCGGCCCACCCTCACGGGCGACTTCCGCTTTTGGGCCTTTGGACTCTACTCCTTGTCTCCATCTCCCGAAGTATTCGATTCCCCCATTCAATCCCCACCGTCCATTAATTGATCAATCACCCATCTCGTATGGGGCTTTGGATTACAAGATCCCTCTTATGGGCCCCACGCGAAACCTGACGCTGGACTAATCCATTAGCCACCGAAAATAGTGGGGGCCCACATGATCCTTGCTTCTTTGATATGATCTCGACCGTTGATTCAGATTCCTTGATCACTGATCACCTTTTTTTTTTTTGTATTTTTCTCGATATACCAAATTTATAAATTTTGATTAGTTTATACATACAATAGGGAAAACCAAAATTGGATTTTAGTGTTGGCAACCTAGCTAGCCTTTTAGATAGGGTTAGGAGTATCAAATTTTAGCTAAATTTCAATTTTTATAGGTAACGATCAGGTAAAGTAAGGTTGGCTGAACCAGATACAAAGGATGGTGGTGAGTGGTGCACATTTACTTGGGCATTAATGCTTTTAGCATAGATGGGATGTAGACCTAATTAGGTTGTGTGTATCTTTGAAGGACCAGAGTAAACTTGAATGCCAAAACTGATAAAACTAATTTAGGTAAGTGGTTCAATTAATCTGGTGTTTCTTAAGGTGAGGCTTCTTAGTTAAATGTCTAGCTCCTGTAGAAATTAGATGAGCTATTTCTAGACTAAGGAACAGGTTTCCTGCATAATTTTCGTAGCCTATAAACAACCTCATTGCCATTTTTTGAAATAGAGAATCTGTTTTGAATGACGAGCTAAGCAAGCGCATAATTTGGAAATGCTCGCAAGAGTTATGTGTGTTGCGATGGTTAAGTTCAGTTAATTGAGATGTGATAGTCTTCTACTACGGCAAAAAAAAACTGTCAAAGACTATGCGATGAATTTCTTCTAAGAAGCACATCACAATATATATATATATATATATAGTCAGGTTAGAATACTGTCGATAGCACCAAACAATTGGTGCTATCAAATTTTCAGCTGTTGGATGAAAAAATATGCGGTTGGATTATAGTGATCCCCTAAGATTTTTACTATTCAACCAATCACCTAGTAAACCCTAGGGGACCATTATAATCCCAACTGCATATTTTTTCATCCAACGGCTAAAAACTTGATAGCACCAATGGCTTGGTGCTATCGATAGTATTCTAGCCTAATTATATATATATATATATATATATATATATATATATATATATAGAGAGAGAGAGAGAGAGAGAGAGAGAGAGAGAGAGAGAGAGGGGCTATTATATTTATAAAGGTACCAAACAATTGGTCTTTGTAAGTTTTCTACCATTAGATCAATTTCTTTGACTAGTTTCACCTATAGACTATGTTATTCCACTAACCACCCACTAAATCGAAGAGACCTACTATCATCATAACCGCTCATTCTTTCATCCAAGAACTAAAACCTGCCAGCATTAATGATTTGGTACTTTTAAAAGCATATGAGCTCAATTATATATATATATATATATATATATATATATATATATATATATATAGTAGGACTTATGTGCTTTTGGAAACACGGAGCCATCCGTGTTCCTAAGTTGTTTTTCATATTAGGACTTCCGAATAGATGATCGATTTCGTTGGACTTGATCTAAAATATTTAAAGTATTTAGAAACTAATTTTTATGATTTTTCGATATCATTTACTTAGTGATCGAAATGACTCAAAATCAACGGTTGAAAATGAAAATCTTACAAAATATGATGATATAATTCTAAAATTTTAGATCAAAAATATTGAACTTGTTTTATATAGTATAAAAAATTTTCTATCAAAATTTTACGTGATTTGAATATTTCTACACTGTTAAACTTGCAAACGGCTCATCACAATCATTAAAATTATTGATTTTGAGCCAGTTTGATCACTAGGCAAATGATATCGAAAATTTACGAAATTTAATTTTTAAGCCTTTTAAATACTCTAGATCAAATTTAACAGAGTCGATCGTCCATTCGGAAGTCTCAACATCGAAAACAATTTGGGAGCATGAGGGTCTCCGTTCTTTTAAAAGCACACAAGCCTCTCTCTCTCTCTCTCTCTCTCTCTCTCTCTCTCTCTAATATATATATATATATATATATATATATATATATATATATATATATATTTAGTTCGACTTCTATGCTCTCGATAGCACCAAGCATTTGGTGCTACCAAGTTTTCCACCGTTAGATCTACCTCTTTTGATTATTTCCATCTCTTAGATCATATATTTTTTTCAACCACCCACTAAATCTTAGGGGCCCACTATTATTCTAACCACATATTAGCTAATCTAAGGGTTAAAAACTTAATAGCACCAATGACTTGGTGCTATTAATAGTATAGTAATCTAGTTCTCTCTCTCTTTCTCTCTCTTTCTCTCTATATATATATAGTAGAGTTTATATACTTTCAAAATTATAAGCATAACTATGCTTGTGAATTTTTTTTCAATAAATTTGAATTGAGATCTATGCTATTGTATTCTCTCTTTTTCTTTTTTTAGTTGATTTTATAATAGCACAAATCTCAATATAAATCTAATAGTAAAAAATTAGTTGAGCTTATACTTTTAAAAATATATATATAAACTTTTCTAACCACACATTTTTCATTCAAACGTTAATAACTTACGAGCATCAATGACTTGGTATTTTTAAAAATATAAAAATTCAATTATATATATATATATATATATATATATATATATATATATATATTACTTTTTCATGGTAAAAGACATGATTACCCTCCAATGGTCTGAATCGGTTGGTCCATTTCAGGCCCATGTTGGATTCTACATTTTCTGCTGTAGCAAGAGAAGCGTATATCTTAGTGGGACTCTGAAACACAAAAAGAAGCAATCATAAAGGCGAAGAAACATGAAAGCAGTAATCATAAAGGCAAAGAAACATGGCAATTGGACATGCTATACACAACACTTCCTCATCCTTTTATCTAATTAGTCTTTATAAGAACCTTCTTGCATGTATTCCACCTTTTTTTTTCTTTTTTTCTTTTTTTGGAGAGAGAGAGAGAGAGAGAGAGAGCATGCTATCGTTTCGTTTATTTTTTAAAAAATAAATTTAGTAAAAAATATGAAGCAATTAGGCTTCGAACTCAGGACCTCGGATACTAACCATCAATCCCTTTGCCACTTGCGATAGGGACGATCGATATATTCCACTTTTTTTAATGATTTGTTTTGGAAATGATGATTATCATGCTCAAAAAGTTAAAATAACTGTGTTGTGTGATCTTTCTTTTTCTTTTTCTTTTTTTCTTTTTCTTTTGGTTTTTTAGAGTACTCTCTAATTAAGGCAGGGGTTTTCCACCTTGGTGGACATCTATTTCTCTTTCTTTCCTGTGTCACCTTCAATTTCCACTGCCTTTTCACTTTTGTGAATGTGTGTTTCTTTATCCTTGCCTCACCTTATCCTAATGTAATCCTCCTTACATCTTTGAAATGGATGTGATCTTAAATGAGTGCACCTCTCTATCTAAAAAAACTAAAGAAAAAAAGTAGTGTAGCACAGGTGAAGGAAGCAAAAACAAAAGAAACTTGAAGATTCAATTTGATTTGTTCATCACTCTTCAAATGGAAAGAGTATGTAATTAGTGTGATGGTCTGAATTCTAGAGGATATTCTAATTACAAAAGGATCACGCACGTACGATGAATATTAATTCAAAATCGCAATGCAAATGAAATTAGTGATGAACAGCTCAAATTGAGGCTTCAGTTTTTCTTTAATTAATTATTGCACCCTTATTTGAGTCAAACTTGAAATCCTTCATTTGCGCAAAACTCGGAATTTCTTGAGAATAGATAAAATCACACATAGTATAGATTACAAATGGAAAGTACTAGTAATAAAACTGAGACTGGGTCAAATGTTTAGGTGCTTGAAAATTCTATTACTCCCGTATATACTAATTTTTCTGGAACCTACACCAAGTCTCTAATATTAAATTTCAATTATTCCTACTCTGATTGATTTTTCCTAATCTGTCACGTCCCGGATGTAAACCAGAATCCGAATCCGTCTACAGATCCACCGTGCGCACGGAATTTTTTGCGTACACGAAGCATCAGTAACCTGCTCAAATAAAGAGATAATAATAAAAAGCATAAAACAGAGCTGAACTAAAAACTAATACATCTCAAACTGAAGCTGAAAATAAAATACAGTATATCTGTAAAAATAATACATCTGTCTCTCCTAGCTCACCAAAATGATACAACCAGCTGGCTAAAGCCAGACCCAAGAGTAAGGTACAGCCGTATGATGAAAAATGGGTACACCAACAGTCCCGCTAACTTGCTCATCCTGCCGCGAGGTCTATCTACTTAGCCGTCCTCTCTCCTCGACCCGCCGCTGAAAGTCCAGCAGCACCCGCAGAAAACACTGCAAAACAAGGGAGAAGAAAAAGAGGAAAGAAACATGGGGGTGAGAACTACTAGTAAACCAGTAGCCTCCCCTAGTGGGTAAAGCCTCAAACTCCGACGCACCCACTAAGTCTACCAGAGGCAAAAAGGGGAAGAAGAGTGGTAAGCAATGAAACTGCTGAAAAAGGAAACTATCACTACTATGCCTCTAAATGCATCAGTAACCAAACTGTCCCGGTAACCCAATCTATCCACCAGTAAAAACTGGTACTGCCTGCTTCCGCCATCATCATCGGGCAAATAAAGCCGCGCCGATGTGATAGCAAAACTCCTGCTGCCGCCCTCATCATCGGGCAAGTAAAGCCGCGCCGATGTGATAGCAAAACTCCTGCAGCCGCCCTTATCATCGGGCAAGTAAAGCCACGCCGATGTGATAACAAAAACTCAATCACTGTCTGACCCCCACGCTCCGGAGAGGAACTCGAGGGGAGTGACCCACACGAGGAAAATAACCATGTCACAAGTATCATAAAAGCAGGACTGGATCACAACTATACTCAAGTGGAACAAAACCCTCCACTAAAGAACCCCGATCCCGAATTTGATGCATAAGTAACTATCCGGTCAACCGCCCAATATCCGCGGTCGCCGCGATACCCACCGTCAACAATCAAGCCCAACAACCGACACCCAGTCAACCGCCCAATATCCGCGGTCACCGAAATAATCCACAATCACAATTATGTCCCACATTCGACATCCGGTCAACCGCCTACTATCCGCGGTAGCCGCAATAACCCCCAATCCAAAATCGGGTAAAATAATATGTATCCGGTCAACCGCCTACTATCCGCGGTAGCCACAATAACCCCCAACCAATAATCAAATACCACCTGTCCCCGACCCCAAGGTCTCGGCTACACTATCCCGTACCCCTGCTCAAACTCAAGCAACAAGAACCACCTAACTAAAGAATAAGGAGAAAAAAAGCAAGCATGGTTTCTCCTAAGTCAAATTCCAACATGATAGTGTAGCGATAAGAAATGGCCTAACTAGATGTCCATACAAACATGCAAAAGTTCCGAGAAGATAGAAAGAGTACAGATATCATTTTCTGACTTATGTTTAGCATGATAACAGTTTCTGACATTCAATATAACATGATGTCCCAAGTCCCATACCGTTCCCACATGAATAGCAAATATTAAACATATAAACCGCTATTCGTCCACAAATAACTATCCACCTATGCATGTCCAAAAAATATATCCCCAAGTGGTATCCACCATCCAGGTAAATTACATGGCCTCAATATCATAATCAAATTCACATGCAAGGTTATGTACTAACATAGCAATCCACATGTCCAAACCCACATACATAATTCCAACTGCGAGTGTTGATCAATCAATAAGTTCAATAAAAGAATCTCTCTAATATTCCTAGCGAGTATGTCATAAATAGAGGGATATAGCAAACACCCATCTCGATCGCGAAGCGCGGATCCACAGGCACCCATACACCAGGTAAATACAGTATGCTGCAAACACTGCAAAGGTAACCCAAACGGCGTACAATTAATCCAAGAAATGCACAATAAGCCGCTGTCCATACAACCAGCCCCGAAAATGAATAATTTTCACCGGCGAGATAAACTCGGAAAATTCCAAAAAAATAACCATCGCGATCCTCGCGGCGAGCCGATCGAAACGAGTACTTGCACGTCCAAATCCGACACCTGTAGGTTCAGAAACAATTAGAACATCGCCGTATGCCAAAACCTTCACGAACATAAGTCTGCAGAAACTCAGTCCCAAAGAAGCTTAATTATCACCTTCGAAGAGTCCTCCAAAAATTTTGATAAAAATACAGGTGCATTCCTCACGAAGCGTAGATGTCGAACGACTCTCATACGTCTCATTCCGATGCTCGTAGACCGAGAAATCATAACAATACTCCTCCGCTGTCCAAATCCTTACAGTGGTACAAGGGGTTAAAAGATACCTCGGGAACCGTGCCAAAAATCCAGAATGAGGTGAAATGACCAACACGGAAAATGAATCTTTACCTCTCAGGAACACACCGCCGCAAAAATTGTCAAAAAATTCCTTCGGTGCTGCACAGAGGGCTTCTCGGACTGAAAAGCGACGATAACGGGCCGAAAAAGGGGAACGTCGAGGCGCACTGTAAAACCAAGATCGCTGCTGCCGAGCCTCCAAAAAACCAGGGGATCCACCACGAGATCAAAAACATCAAGAGGAACAAGTTTTCTAAGGGGCTCTCCCTCTCAATCCCTCTCTAAGTCTCAAAAAAACAGAAAAAGAGAGAAATAAGGGGTATAAATAGGCCCAGCCCAGTCCATATGGGCTTCCGGATTCGGGTGCCCGAATCCGGTCCACGGCCTGTTACTGTGCGCCCCCGAAACCTCCTCGGCACGCCACGTTACCCTGCTCCGCACCCCGCGCGCCCGGCACATGCGCGCCCGCCAATCGCAGCGCGCCGCGTGGCGATGAGGTCCACGGCGGAAACCGTGGGCCGCGGTTCACGCCGGATCCGCAGGGTCACTGCGCCCGCCAATGAGAGGGCGACACGTGGCCCGGGCGGTCCATCGTGCGCCGCGCCCGACGCCCCTGTCGCGCGTGCGTTGACCGGCCAATCCCTGCGCGCCACGTGTCACCGCCTCCACTCGCTGTGCCCGGTGCACGCACCCGATGCACCTGCCAAATCCGAAGCCGCCACGTGTCCCCAGTGCGTCCAATGGGGAGCCGCCACGTGGCACACCCAACTCTGAACACCGCGCCCGCGCCCGAGCCTGCCCGCGCCCGTGCCGCCGCGCTCCGCCGCCTGCCGCCGACGCCGCCACTGCCCCGGCCGTCGGAATAGTAATTTTTGCCTCGAAATCCGTGTTTGCACATCCGGGCTCCGAAAAATACAAGTAAATAGTCCATTTTCATCGCTTTCGCACGCTGAGTCCAAATTCAAAACCCGTTTTGCCAAATTCCGCTTCTAAAATTTGTCAAAGGTATCCGGAAAGGTATTCTTAATCTAAATTTCGCGCTGGGTCCACTCCTGAGGTCCAATTTGCGCGCAAACACTTCCAACACACAGCAAAGGCCTCCAAAAGCTGCTAAACACACTGCAAAAGCTCTGTTGATCCAACAGTAATCCTCTTACGAAAAATTGTGTCCACACAAGATCATTAGCATCATAAAAGTATTCTCATAGCATTGCTTAGTCAAACTATATATATAGTTGGCCTACTCTTATTCATCAGCATGACTTACTTAATTAGAACAATCAAAGCAATACAAATCATGTGATTTTATAGTATACAGTTCCCTAAAAGTGCTTTTTTACAATAAATTTTGTTTGCTTACCTCAAAATTGCCCTTGGGTGGAGTCAGTGCTGTTTACATTTGGCAAGGAAATACCTTCCTCAGGAAAACCCTGTGACTGTGAGTAAATCAAATCACACTGGGGTAGCATAAAAAGTGTTAAACTTTTTTTTGGCCACTACTATCTCCATTCTATTGAAGGATACCTCCTTATATGGATAGAGTTGACTCTTTTGAATAAAGTGCAAGAGTGTGAGTGAGTACATTGGATCTATGGCTCCTTAGAAGAAGCATACATGCCACTGATGTCAAGCAACAACAAAGAAAGAATGTTATATCTATATACAAAAGGGGTAAAAAAAAGAGGAAGGGTATTTAGTAGGGGGAATGAGAGAATGGAATGTTGGATGGAGCCTCCCACTATGTGTATAGCATGGCCTCTTAGGTGGGTGTCCAAAAAAAACAGAACCACCCTTCCCTAGATAGAGAGCAACATGTATATATCTACCTTTCCCTTACTTTATTTACTTGATTTATTTACCTGATTTAATATATTATCGTGTTCAATGTGATAAATGTTGTGAACCTTAGTGGAGTATAAATCAACACCATCATTTTAACTTAGTTTTTTTAAGCCAATAATTGTGCTCTTACTGCTGGGTAAATTGATCATTGTTTCGCTTTCGACTTTCCGAAACAAAGTGGAGAGGCAGGTGTTTAGTACTCACCTGAGCCGATTTGCTCTCGAATGACAGATAAATTTTAAGAGATTATTCTGTTCAAGGTAAATCTGTAAAGTCAGATTGGTATTTGAATAGCCCATCATACTGTTAGTACTATTAGTCTATAAAATGAGTTACAATAGGTGAATAAATAAACTGCAAAAAAAAAAAATTGCCTTGTTAAGCATCATATGCATTGAGTAAACTGATATCATTATCCAATATGACATGAACAGAATTTTGAGACTCATAATTGGTCGACGGATTCAATCATGTCACTGTCCAAATTCTCCCTGTGTAATTTGCTGATACAAATATGCATCAATTATTCGTTATCCGCAGTCACATCGGCCGATGTATTAACTGGATTTGACAGAAGTTTTCACTGACATTAGAGCTCTCCTCTGAGTTTCCATCATCAGATTGCTCGACTATTAGTGTATCATATCGCAGCATTGAGGAATCTCTTGCATGGGCCAATGAATTATACACATGTTGCTTTAAAAATTGGCAGTTGATAGAGTTCTGTGATGCTATACTTGTATACATTGTAGTGAGTGACCCTCTTTTAGAAGGTTAGCTTGGGAGGGTACAACATACAGTTCCATAACGTAAAGAAGCCTTTGATGGGCTTCATAATTGAGCTACAAAGGGTAATGGTTTGGCACCCTATGCACCTCTAGAGGTGGTGGGTAGTGTTGTATCCATTTCATGATAGTGTATGTGGTCAATGCAGTGAGAAAAAAAGGAACATACTCCAACATTAATGGAGTTCCCATTACGCGGTGGGCTGTGTGTTTTTTCTGAGAGAGAGAGAGAGAGAGAGAGAGAGAGAGAGAGAGAGAGAGAGTATGAGCTTGATTTATATAAGAACCATAAAAGAGGGGCTTAAAATTAATACTGTGTTTAGTGAGTACTGTTCTAATGCAGCTGCATTCGCATGTTTTGCTCTCTTACCTGTAGACTTAACATCTTCATATGGTTTAATTTCTCTATGGGACTAAGTGGGCCTAGTTAAAATTAGATTAGTTATTTAATTAGTAATGTAACCGTAAAAGTTTCATTTGATTCTAGTGGCCTAAATGCTATGAACAGGGGATCAAATTTGGCATCACACCGCCGGCAATGCACGCTCAACCACATCAGAGGGCCATGCCTTCAATAATTTTTCAACACTTTAGAATTGCCTTCATCATTTGACGCTGAGAAGGTGCGCAAGGACTTATCAATTAGTGCGGAAAACATACGCAGGCCTTTCTTTATATGTTTGCCACAAAACATGAGCTTCCCCACATTTAAAGTCGAAAGAAACAAAACAAGAGAGGAAAAGCGAGAAAATTGGATAGGCTATATATGTTAAGCTCAAAGAGATGCAATTTTTCATTTACATTCACATGTCAGTTTGATAAGTCAATGTTCTTAGAAAGAATCAGTACCTAAGAGATCCTCCTGGTGACTCATGTATATCTCATTTGATTAGCTTGCTTGTTCCTGATGGCGATAATCCTTAATACGGTCAAACTAATTATGAGTTATAAGCTAGTGGGACAAGCTGTTTGGCTTAGCCACCGACTGATCGATCTTTCCATGGAAAGATATTGAGATGGGAACCAAAAAGAATGATATGGGCATTCCATGGAGTTTCTCCATTGTCGCCTTCAAATAAATGAGCACTTTGTGGTACATTCAATCCAATTTCTCTTCTCTTTCATTGTTTGTAAGTGTATGCATGAACTAGGAATGGATGTTCCTGGAGTGTTTAAAGCAATCTAAGCCTCTAATGGCTGCAATAATTCAGATGTAGTAAGAATAGCATAAACAGCACAATAAATCATTTTGTTGTCAAGCTTAATACTGTGCTGATTTTCTCCCTCAAATCCTAATGAGTTGGTGTTTTTTGATGTAGAAGATTAACTCAGACTTAATGTGATAACTGATTTTCTGCAAATCACACAAGCTTCCTCAAGACTTTTTATCATTTTACTGGTCAATCTCTTCTTTTCAACTCCTTTCATGAGTGATGTGGTGTTGGAATCTAAGCTTCAATTGGCCAGTATCATGCTTTATGTTTTAAAGTGAAGGGGCTCTCATTGCAGGTGTTCCATGATTGACAAAGCAAGCAAACATTTATATGACGGTTCCTTTTAACTTATGGACCTCCATAGGGGACCAGTTCGCTCCCACTCCCACTGAAAGAGGATTTGATGGATCAAACACCATATATTCTAGAGAGTAACATGTCTAGTGCTTTTTTTCTCATGGATGTGGAGGGGATTCTTTAACATATTGAAACCACACATAGTGCTGAATGTTAAAATTGAATTCGACCGGAGTTGACAACAAGTGCAAATGAAGATGATGGCAATCTCAGGGACCAACGATGATTCTTGTATGGAAGATGATGTGATTGTGACAGAGATTTTGTGTGAACTCTAACATTTTCTCAAACTGAACTTGAATTGAAGAACTAAAATTGGTAAACTACTTCTTCCCAGAAGGTACTTGAAGCACAAATAATAAATGTATAAAATAGGAAACCAGATCCTTCAATCTATCACCGACATGCGCATACAGTAGCAAACATTAAGCCAATTCATGCCCATGAAGGTTGGAAAAAGAAAAGAAAAGAAAAAAAAGGCCCAAAATTTTTCGAGGTTAGATCACTAGCCAACATTTCATTCTGAAATTAACACAAGGACACTGCCCAAATTAGACCCATGCTGCTTCAGTGTTTATTTTTTTCTTTTCTGTTTAAACTCTTTCTACCCTCTTTCACATTCCTGTGATGTAAACAACTATTCACTTTTGTTGGTACACAAGGCAAGAATGATATGCAACTTCCACTTCTCAACTATTCTTTCATACAGAGTTAAAAAATTAATAGAATGCACTTACAAAGACGACCATTCCTCGGAAGGTTTTTCTTAGTTATACTTTTAGCTTTTAATAACAACGACAACAAAAAAAAAAATACAAATAAAAAAATCAGCTCCATTTTCTCTATACAGAACTGCAAGTGTGTCTACGAAGTGCTTACTTCAGAATCAATCTCTCCGAGCTGGTTCCATGTAGGTTGGCTCGAGTACTCAATAGCACTATTCGAAGAAATGGATGACGAAGAGGACAGTGAGTCAGGAACCAAGTTGGATGATGGAGGTTGCCTCTGAGACTGTACTCTCAAACTTTGGGCACTAATGTTAGGAGGGGGTTGTTGGGGAGGTTGAGGGGGATGATGCTGTTGCGTTTGACCCTCATCGCTTAATTTCCTTAGGATGTTCATTACTGTAGGAAGAAATCTTGCTGATAGTGAAAGAAGTCCAGATAGCTGCAGAATTCATCAGGAAAAGATACTTGCCATAAACAAAACAAGAAAAATATTGTTACCATATACTTGTTGAGTAATTATTTGGTCTTCACTAGCATCAGCCGCCAGGGGATGGTACTGGAACAAGAAATTTGCTATTTATAAACACTAGAAAATTGTTCTTAAGCTGTTTTAAAGTTTACGACAACACAGTGGTGATCTCTCATGTAGCCTACTTCATTTTCTTTATGAATGAAGCGAGTAGCATGTTACCTTTTCCTCAAAAAAAAAACAAAAAATGGAGGTGGATCTCATTAGAGTCAAGATTATCACCTGCCTTTACCATATATTTACTATTGGCATAGGGCATATGATTTTGCTTACCAAGCCATGCCGAAATTCTCCAACAATATCATATTGTGCCCCAATAGCATAGGAAATTACAAAGAGAAGAAAGAGTCCCAAGACGTACAAAGGGTTCCTGTTTATCAGAGAAGAATGATGAAGTCAACAATGACAACAAAGCTGTGTCTCCAATAAGGATGTTAAACTCACTTGGCAATAAGTTTAACACTAAACCAATTTTTTTAAAAAACAGAAATTGCTTAAAGAGAAGAAAGACTGCAATGACAGCAAAAATTACCTAAGAAACATCATAAATTCATTGAAACCAAGGATACCAATTGCAATAATCGCCCATGGAGGAGGTAGCCAATTATTATTGCGCTTATGAGCTTCCTGAAGGGATGAGAAAGAGTATGATGAAGAAAAGCAATAACAAGTTAAAGTTCTTTCCATATGCAATCAATAAAACAATTAAAGACAACAAACATGCATTTCTAAAATGTATAATAGGTACTCCAGAAATAAAAATGCACACGCCTACAAATTTTTTTCCATGTGCATCAACCTATAATTTCCTGCATAATATAATAGGAAAACACTGTATTATATGCATTATGTGATGTGGGCATCAAGCATAAATACTTCTTATGTAACTTTTATCTTTTCATCTATGCCTTCAAATGTCAGCAGTTCTATCTAAAACGATATCATCTGTTGTATTTCTCTACACTCCTTCCGGTGCAGTTTGCACTTTCCATGATAGTTCAGGCTTGTAAAAGGTGCCAAAGTTCACAATCAATAAGCACATTATTTGTGACACCCCTAATAACTTGGGCTTATGCATTTTGGGTCGTGGTTTGGGCCCAACGAGTTATTAATGCTAGATGGTCGGGTCGTTAAATTTAGTATCAGAGCCAATTCACCAGCCGGAAGTATGAAATAGGTCTTACATCGCTTGGTGATCTTGGGCTTGGAAATAGGCCCTGACGATCTAAACAGTAGGAATATACGAACCAAGAGCTCTAGTAATAAGAACTAAGTTTAAGCATTTTGGGCCAGATTGTTTGAGCCAATCAAGTTATTAGTTTTACTAGGCTATTTTAAATTATATGAAACAACCGTTTTCTTTAAAAGCTTAAGTTTGTAGAGAATAGTGTTTTTATATTTTTATATTTAGCACTCCTCACGTTTGAGCTCGTGACTTTTTGATAGGCTCAAGACGTGAACTTGAATTAAATGTGAGAAAATCAATTATGCTAGGAGCCTAATATGACTCGAATACAGGACATCCTGCTCTGATACCATATTAAATTATATGAATCAACCGTTTTCTCTAAAAGCATAAGCTTGTAGAGATTGGTGTTTTTATATTTTTATTATTAATAAGCTGGGTCATTATATATAGTATCAGAGCCGATTACCAACTAAAAGTATGAGATGGAGTCTCACATCGCTTGATGATTTTGAGTTGTGTGATTGTGCTGACGAGAATATTAGGGCCTAAATGAGGGTAGTATATGACAACCCTCATAACTTGGGCTTAAGCATTTTAGGTCGTGGTTTGGGTCAAACGAGTTATTAGTGTTAGTGGGTCGGGTCGTTACGTTATCCTTAAAGAAATTTTACCAAATAAAAATGAGTGGTCTAAGGTTCTAATTTTACAGGCTAACTTGATCACAAACCTATTTAACCCACGTGCTTATTTCCGGCAGCCTCTTGTCAACTATAACTAGTACTGCCAGCCAACCAAAGCTTAAATTTGTCTGTGCGGAGCATTATATGGATACCAAATGCTTCCCAATCACTCAACTTGATGAAACAAACAAAAGGATAATAACAGAAAAAGGTGGGGGATATTATATTGTTCACGACGTAATAAATGTTATTCTAAATATTTCTTGCAAACCAGTTGAAAAGAAGGAACCGTACCTGTGCAGAGATTGCTTGTGTGACAGTGTACTCAGTTTCTGTTTTAAATTGCCTCCAAATTGACTTACACTGTACCGGCGTTATCAATGTATTACTCGGAGAGACCTAGAATATGAATACATATATGTTTGCTTAATTCTCTTCCAGACATTTGAAGTGCAAAAAAAGTTTTAACATAGCAAAAGGCCACCTCTTCCCATGTGCTCGAAGCAAGTGGATCTGTAGAAGAAGAGGTAATACTCCTATTCTGTGAAACTGGGCCTCCATCTAGTAGACTTGATTTGAGAGCACTCTCGATCTTATCCTGTTTGTCATCCAAACGCATGGCCGACATTACAGCTAGAAGTTTTAGAGCCTGCACAATGATCATGGTGTCCTATTTTAGCAACAATGGAGAAACATGATTTACAAATCTAATCCTCCATGCAAACAATATTTTTTTACAGATATATATACCCTGTAGAATCTTAACTTTCATACAAGGTTCGAAGTGCCGTGGCACGGGGGCGTGCCGCTCGCCGCCCGGCACGGTACGGTACCGGCACGCTTCCGTGCGGACACGTGGCACGCTTGCGTGCCGATGGATACGCATGACATCTCAGTGGCACGCTTTGGCACGTTTTTTTTACAGTTTTTTTGTTCCTAATAAACTTTTATAATGTTATTTTGAAAGATTTAGTCAAATAATTATGAATATTGACTATATATAACTTACTATACTAATCAATTAATATAGTGGTAAGTTTTTTTAAATGTAAAAAAAAATTATACCTCATAGATAATAGAAATTAAAATATAATAATAAAATTTACTAGTAAAATTTATTTAAGAAAGTTAGAAAAAGAACAACATACTGAAAAAGAACAACATGAGCAATAAATTAAAAGACAAATAAATTAAACAAATTTAAGTATCAATTGATTTAATTTAACTTTTAATTTTATTAGTATTTTTAATTTTTTAAATTTAAAAACAAAATCTTTAAAGTAAAAATTATTTTTATTGCAAATCTTATATAAAATACTAGATCTATCCAAAATAATTAAAAATTTAATTATATAATAATTAAATCAAGTATATCTATTTCAACTTTTTATAAACAACAGATAAAAAATTATATAATTATATATATATATATATATATATATATATATATATATATATATATATATATATATTTTAAAAAATTACAAATTAAAAATATTCAAATAAAAAAAAAACTACGTGGAGATACAAAGGCCAATCCCCAAAAAAAAAATCACAAAAAAAAAAATCGAATAAAGAACATAAGGACCTATAAAAAAAAAAATTCACCAAAAAAAAAAAGAAAAAGATGAGAGACACAAAACCCACCAAATAAATAAATAAATAAATCTTCAAAAAAAAAAAACTCAAAAAAAAATAATCAAAACTACTTTGAGTGAGTGAGTGAGAGAGAGAGAGAGAGAGAGAGAGAGAGAGGAAGGAGCGGCATTAAAAAATAAAAAAAAAAAAAAAAAACCGGCACGGGCGGACCGTGCCGCCCGTGCCGCGCGATACGCACGAGGGTATCGCTCTGTCTCGCGCGATACCCTCGCGGGTATCGCGGCACGGGGGGTGCTGTGGCACCCCCCCTGTACCGTGCCCCTATATTGGGGGCACGGTACGTGCCGCCCGTGCCGCAGCGGCACGGGCGGCACTTGAAACCCTGCTTTCATATATATCCGAAAACTGCAGTTTCTTACAAAAATACCCTTATCTTAAGTTGTTGAGTCATCCAATTCACAAGGACTATAAGTTTCTAAAGGGCCTATATGAGAATTAAGATTTTGTAGTGTGTTAGTAGATAAGTTTGCAGGGCAAAATATTAAAATTTTTTGTAGAATTCCTGATACCGCTGCACGTGCATCCTTTGTGATCATCCGAATATCTTCCTTCCCTGTCCAAACCCTTGGCATTGAATCCTTGTCAGAGCTAAATACAGTAGAAAACCTGAAAAGATTCGATAGCATCAGCAGGAATACAGAAAGCAAACAATGGATAATATGTAAAAAGCCTAATGAAGTTTAAAAACTACCTATCCTTCATATGTATTAAGACCTTCCCTGCTTCTTCTCTTGCTTTCTTTTCTACTATACTTCTTGCATGGTCCCTTAAGTTAGAGGTCATTGTATCATGAGTACCCTGGTCGAGTTCAAACCCAGAGAGGGAAGTTGAGAAAGTTGAATTGGCATTTTCTGTCTCACGCCTATAAAGTTTCCTAATCGATGCCCAAGTATCATATCCAGCAGCTTCGAGAAGTGACTCCACAGGTTCAGCAATTGCCTCCGTTAGTTTATTCTGTAAGGGAAAAATTGATACTTTTACATCATCCTAGAAGGATAGGAGATGTTTATAAAAAGCAAAAAATGTATGTAGAAGAATGCAAAAACCTCATAAGCAGCTTTCAGTTCATCTAATTTTGCACTACGAACAGAAGTAACATGTGCTTCAACATCGCGTTGGAGTTTAGACCTAACTTTCGAAACATCCCAATCTGCATGCCTAACCGCCACATCTGGAGAAGGGACCAACGAAAAAATGGGAATATGGAGTACATAAGACAATTATGTTCTTTGGCCAAAGAAGACTGATACAAAAATGTATATCAGATAATAATATGCGAATAAATGACTTCTGAGTTATGTGGGTTTAGGAAGGGAGAGAAAGGTTCAAGTCCTAAATTGACAGCATTTTTTACATGTAGTACATGTGAACAAGACAGCATTTGCATTCTCTTAAATCTTCTTGTATATCTTAACAAAACATGCTCATAAAAAGAGATAACTACCTTTTAATCCTGTATCAAACTCGAGCATTGAAGCCTGAATACAATCACGAGCTGATGCTGCAAAACCCTTCCCGCTCTTCAGTGACAGTTCCAGATCACTTTTGAATTTGTCGAAAGCTTTCGAACGGAGATGTCCCAACATAGCAAGGAAAGCTGAATGGACAAACTGCAAGAGAGGGAAAATAAAGAACACTGTGTGAGAAATAGTATTTATTGACAAAAGAAAAGCAACGCTATAGCCGCAAGCTAAATCCGTGAATAATATTCAATACTTTAGGTGCAGAATTAAAAATGCAAGATGAAGCATCAAATACGCGTGCTGTGTTTAAGAATACTATCAAATGTTAACAATTTTTTGTTTTACTTGTCTAAGTCTCAAACTTTCTTTGATAGATAATCCAAGAATAGTACAAACTAGATAAAGAATCATATAGAGAGCATTGCATCACATTCAAGGCTCTAGATTCCAACTGTTGCCGCTTTGCTGTTCTAACACCTTCATCAAAGTAGATTGCTTCCATGTCATACCTATAAATAAAAAAATAGAAACCTGAGCATACACAGATTAGGAAAAAGGGAAGCGCTGCATGGCACAGATAAACATTCTTGAAATTGCAGAACCAATTGGCTCATTATTAGTCGAAGGCTCACTCTGATAGATAAAAATCGAGGATAGAGCTCAGTTTTCTCCCAAAATCTGATACAGGACCAGATTGAACAGCTGTTTCCAGTTCCAACCAACCCTATACATCTCAAATATCATTATAATACAGACAATGCAGGTAACCCTAGCATAAAAAGAAACACTAAGGAACTATTATGTAACACGGTTACCTCATCAGATGTCAAATGACTAAGCTTTTCGTTCGCAATCTCTTCACAACGAACAGTAGCGACCATAATCTAACAATACAGCGAAACAAAATTCAGAAATTAGAAAGGAAATGAACCATAATTGCTTAGAAATTGTTAACAGTAATGTATAAGACAATCAGCACTGATTGATTGCTGATAACCTTGTGAGCGGGAAGGTCTAGATCCTTATTTTCTCGTATAACTTTCCAAATCTGTTGTGCACTAAAGGAAAATCCTGAAGCAGGTATAACACCTCTTCTATCACCAGCAAGGCCTCCTGGAGCTATTGAATGGAAAAATCGCTGCCTTAGTTGAGTAACCTGCAGAAAGAAGAAAACAAAAACACAAAAAAGGATCAAGCCATTGATATCTACCAGTCACAACTTTAGAGAGTACAATATTCACCAGGGGAATATAAGATCAAGACCCATCCATATACTAATTAACACTATTCAAGCATCCAAAAGGTGCAGAGCTCTGTATTAGGAAGACTGGCGAATGAAACAATTGCAACTCAAATAATAGAAAGAATGTGCACTGTTCAATGTGAAAGTTTCTCTCAAAAAAAAAGAATGCGCACTAGACTAGATAATACTACATTACTATCTACCTGCTCTCCAAATTGCTCTTCCTTCTCTTCATAACTGGGCAAAGCTGTAACTTCCACCTTTCAGTCAGAAATATAAGTATCAGACCAGTTGCATACATAAAATACTTAATTCACCTAGTCAAATCACTCACGTTGAAAAATTCACTTAGCGCAGTTTCTTTGTGGGCTTCCGGCTTAGCAACTGAATCCCAAATCTGGAATAAAATAAAATGGCAACCATTGTGACAATGTAAAGTGAAAAAAGACAGCAGAGGTGCTTACAAATGGAAAATATAAAACTAAACCTTTTGAATATCTTCCCTTAGTACTGGCTCTAAATATTCCGTAGGAGTCTGCAACGAAAACGAAGTAAGAAAAAGAAAGAACAAAAGTAAGATGTCTTAAATCGACATACTCAGGTCTCGCATGTTGCAACACCTTAGTTTTGTCACGAATAACAAATAGCAGAGTAGTCTTGCGCGGGCTGAACAAACGCATCATGACCTACAACAGAGAAAAAAAAGGTTCACATTAAGAAAAATAATAAACCCTGTAAAATTGAGTTTACCAGAAACACGAAAATACCTGAAAGACTGTCTTTAAAAGAGGCTTATTGGCAGCCTGTTCGCGGCCTATGTCATGACACCACCTGCAGGAGGAAGACTTGTTGATCAATACTAAGGACTTACAGGCAACTAAAATATCAACAGTTCCATACTACGAGAGAGTCCTAAGCAACAAGTAGAAAATCTACTAACACAAGTAACGGACTCACATATTAATTAAAACAACATCCGAAATAGCTAGAGCAAAGAGTGAACTTTGCTTCTCGAATGCTGTATCATCCTGAAAATGAAATATAGGAAAAATCAAATATTAATACGTTACGGGTATCAACTTTACAAATAAACAACAACAATTATATGAGATGCTATATTACTGGTGACTGTAGCAGTAATAGGCTAGCAGGAGCAACAGAGAACTCTCATAATAATACATATTCAAGCACAGTCAAAAACAACTTATCTTGAACTAAGTTAACAATAAGGGAAAAAAAATGACTGTTTAAAAACACAAAATGATTCCCTGTGCAGTACATTAATGAAACAATAATAATGATTAAGAGGACATGCCAAAGCCAAAGATGAATGAGAGAACTAGTGTAGGAATTTGCAGAGACACTTCACCCAAGCAAAATGCATGCTGTACAATAATACGTAAAACAAAAAAAGACTAATTTTTTTTTTACCTCTCCTCTTTCTCTCCCATCAGTACCCTCTAGATCCATAACAATTGTGCAAGGCTCAATGCCAACACCCTTGGCCATCCAGATTCCTTTGGTGGTTTGACTCCTGGAGAGCATGAAAACCGAAATTATCAAGTAGCGAGGATGATAATAAACAAATGCCATAAAATTATATAAACAAATAATATTTGTAAATGAATACCATAATGCTTACCTTCCTTTGAAGGCATCCATCTCTGTAAATTTGGTTTTGAATAGACGATTAAGTAAGGTGCTTTTCCCTGCTCAGAAAAAGAAATACCATTTCATTTTGTTCCATATTAACATACATTGGGAAAAGAAAAAAAAAAAACTAAATAGAGTTTAACAGCTTGAAGATCATTCCAAATAACACAAATCATGCATGCATAATCACTGCGCATTTCAATAGCGTCTTATAATTATCATCCATGTTAATTCATGTAACACTAGCAATTCAAATCTCTTGCAAAAATAAATGAATAAAATAAGAAAACAACATCACGAGGTGTATTAGTGCATCATTTACATTCCAAATCCATATCCACCAAACCATTCCGAACAACAAAATCAACAATTTTCGAGAGAATTACAAGTAAAGGAGATCGGAAAAGAACAGAGTGGGTGAAGGGCTCACCGCTGCTCTGAGGGCCCATGATGGAGACCACGGCGTAGGAGAGGCCGCAATCGGCGAGCCCTGCGGCCCTGATGAACCCATCCAGGCCCTCGACGTGGAAGGCGCCGTCGCCATCGATCAGCTGCGTCGAGCAACACTCGTCGCCCATCTCCGCTCCCTACCTACGCGGCGAAGAGGATGGTGAGGAGAACGACAATGGAGGACGTTAATGGAGAGGCTTCGAACGAATCCTCGGGGAGAGAAAGAGAGAGAGAGAGAGAGAGAGAGAGAGGTGGAGGGAGAGGAGGAGAACTCGGATTTCTTACGAGCGTGCGATATAATAGAGTGCGAGGGAAGCAATTGCGGGGACTCTTCGTTCGCACGTGCCGAGGCATAATCTGGGCCGGATATTCGGATTGGGTCGCCTAAAGCCCAAAATATTGGATTTGGGTCGGTCCAAAATGAAAGCAAACATAGCCCGAAGTTCATATGGGCCGAAGTTATCTATCTATTCATGTTCCTAAAACTCGGCCCAAACAATGACATCTTGCGTGCTGCGGGTTCGGATCTCGATACCTCGTAATCGGATCCTTCGACACTCCTCAACTTAAACCACGATCCTTCCTCTCCGCTCCTCCCCGCCCCCGAAGAAACGAAAATGGAAGCGGCGGAGGAGGCCGAGATCCTGGATCTCTTGGAGCTCTCCTTTTCCGACCTTCTCGTCCTCTCATCCTCCTCCGACTACGACGACGATGAGGAGGAGAGGCTACGCCTCGCTTCGATCTCCGCCGCGGTGATGCGAACCCTAGGCCCCTCGGGACACGGCCTCTTATCGATCTCGGGGGTCTCCAAAGCCTGCGCTCTTCGCCGCTCCCTTCTCCCCCTCGCTCGACACCTCGCGCTTCTAAGCAACAAGGATCGCGCCCATGTCCTTAAGGTAACCGAATTTGAGCTCATCTATTCCTAATTTGTTACCATGATACGTTTCGAATTCGATTTGAGAGAAAGAAGGTGGTCTCCGATCGAGTCAGTATCGTATACATTGAAGTCAATGACCTAAAAACACTGTACTAGCCGGGGCTTAGGGTTTATGGTTTAGTGTGAAGTGATAGAGAATGGCCTCTGATTGTTTGAATAACCAATAGCAGCTTTGATATGTCCAAGTCTAGTAGTAGATGATGCTATACGTATTGGTGTATTGATTTTGCAAGAGACTAGTTATTATGTAATATTGTGTAACTTGTTTGTACCGTGTGAATTCTCACTAAGTTTCACTCCCTAGTGCTTTAAGATGCTTCTTATTCCCCCCACATTTGAATTATCTAATTATTGTGCACGAACATTTCAGAAGCATGGGCTGGGCAGTGATGTTCCTTTAAAGAACCTCGATAGGATCGTCTCCTCGTTCGCCATGTTGTTACGATATGGGGTAGAACCCATTGTTGAAATGTCTTCAAGCGAGCATCACAGCAGGGAGAAAAACAGTGATGATGTGGATGAAAGTGCAACAGATCATCAGTTAGGGGAGTTTAATTATCACAAGTTTGAACAACTTGGGGACACATTTAGGGAACTAGGTCTTTGCATGATGGAACTCGGCGTTCATCTTGCGCGAATTTGCGACAAGGCCATTGGTAGCAATGAGCTAGAGGAGAGCATTATCCAGTCTGGGAGTGCGAAGGGACGGCTTATTCACTACCACTCAACGTTGGATAACTGTATTCTTAAACATATCAACAGAAGCTCAAAGGCATCCTCAAAGAAAGTCAGACCAGTGCAACTCTGTCCTACTGTTTCGCATGGGCGTACATCATCATGGAACTCTCTTGCTGGATTAGGAGGCGAGTGTACGAATGACCCGACAAAGTCTAAGCAATACTGTGCGAAAGACCAATTGACTCTAGATGGGTTGAGTAAAACTTCTCTCTCCGATTTGTGGCAACAGTGGCATTACGATTATGGAATCTTCACAGTTTTAACAACACCATTATTTTTGTCATCTTCTGTAGAAGAAGATTGTTCCGGTGCCTCAGTCAGCAAGGAGTGCCCCTCTCCAGATGGGCATACTTACTTGCAGTTATATGATACTAAGAATAAGAAGATCTATGTGGTGAAATCACCTCCTGGTAATATCATCATTCAAGTTGGGGAAGCAGCTGACATATTGTCAAGAGGTAAACTGCGATCAACACTTCATTCTGTGGGCAGACCAATAGGAATAGAAAACATAAGCCGGGAAACTTGTGTTGTTTTTTTACAGCCTGCTTGGGACAAAATTCTCTCTTGTAGTGGGTACTCCATAGATGCTAGAGTGAGTGACAAGGAGGAGTTGGCATCAAATGTTGCATTTGGTTCTTGTGGCAAACAAGATTTGCTTCTGAGTTCTGATGCATTTGGAACCAGGCAGCCACAAATGTTGACGCAAGAAATCCTTGAAAAAATTCCACCCTTGTCCTCTCGGTTTAGAGACGGGATGACATTTGCAGAATTTTCACGTGAAACTACAAAGCAATACTACAGTACAAGTGGTACCCAGTCTAGAAGGAAGTGAATCTTCAATTGTGAAACTCTTAGTGGATTTCAGTAATATCGTTGAATCAACTTAAAGTTCATTATGTTTTTTGTGGTGATATCATGTCATGGTTTTTCAAGGTGAAATGGTACGTAACTGTGCTTTTTTGCAATCACCATTTTCAATAATATGGTCCTTGGAGTACCAAGTCAAGCTATGGTGAAGACACATACAAGTAGAAAATAAGAAAGAGGCTAAACTAAATTGAGCCTCCTAAGTTCACTAGCAGAAACGATCCAATCCTTGTCTCTTTGATCTGCCAACCTTCTTTGAAAGATTGTCAATGCTTGATTGAAATCAGAATTTATTTCTGTGAACCTGGAACAGAGAGATTAGTCAGTATTTCCATTGAGAACATCCGTCGATTGTTTTGATCTGAGAGATTTATTGTGAACACATACCTCAAACCCAACTAAAGATCTGCAATTGTTGGAATTCGTGAGTACAGAACTTGTTGACCCGCATTCACTGTCTTTGAGAGACACACTAGACCTATCCAGCTTAATAGACCACGGATATTGATACCCATTGGCAGTCGTGCCCACATGGGAGGACGACCTTTGCATCTTTACCGCTCTCGGAATGTTTCTTCCTTCCACCGATGGCCTTCGCCTGCTCGATTGCCTTTCATATGTATCGATTCGCTGTTTCGGAGCACTTTGTGACCGCGCTTTTGCTCTAGAAGATTCTGTGTTGGCCATGTAATTGGGGAAGAAAGGGTAGTCAAATGAGGATTGTCCTTCATCAGGTACTGAAACAGCCGATAGGTATTGCGGACTGCTCTGTGCTGTTGTGAACGAGAAGTTCTCAAAATGCCCACTGTAAGCCCTGGGGCTCATTTCTGTTTTGGCTGATGGAGCTGGTGAGAACTGTTGATATTGCTCGGCTCTGGAGGGCGTTCGGGATCCATTATAATATGCAGAGAGCCTGTGTTCTTTCATTTCACTTTGAGCAGCAGAATAACTATTTCTTCCCCTTGTGCTGCTTTTTGGTTCACCACTATCCATCTCCACAATCTTTATGTTTTCTTCTGTAGTTCTATCCATCTCCTATTCATGTGAGTCATAGTTAGTGAGAGATAAATTTCAGAACTTAATATTCTCAAAACTGAATGAACCAGAACTGGCAAACCCATTTATTTTTGCAGATAGAAGATGTTACATATTTAATTTAGACTTTTCAAAATCTAGAAATATTTGCAAATGTACCCCTGTAATTATCTTTTTACATGTCTACCTCAATACCTCTTCAAAATCTGGATTTTACATGCGCCCTTCAAAAACTTAGTTCCTTACATACCACATTCTCGTAATTTTAGAAATACCGTGAATTTTCTCTAATTCAAAACTAACTATACCCCGTGAATTGCATGACTTCCTAAACTTGACATAAGGATATTTCTGTAAGAATTCAAACTTTCAAAGAGTATATTTTGTAAAAATCAAGATATGAGAGGGTTGTATTTGTAGATAGATGGTTTGCAGTTAAAAAATCCCTTTTGTCTATATCTTGTTGTGTCACTTTGAAGCTTTTTATACATAGTTTGGCAAATTTTTTGTGTTGAAAGCAAAAATGACTTACGTATGATTGTCGGAACCCAGGATGCTGTGGAGATCTTCGATGTTGTGGGTGGGGTAATGTCTGTGCTTCTTCAACCATTCGCATCCGCTGGGCACAGGCTCTGGCTTGGGCAGCGACAAGGGCCTGAATGCACCGAAGAGTGGCGGTGGCTTGCTTCCTCACCAGGTGGCCTCTCACGAGAGCTTGTAGCTTTACAAGGCCTTTCAAGGCGCACAAAGCTTTCCTTGCCTACAGAAATAAATTATTTTTTCTATAAAATTGGTCTTTTACTAGTTATATCCTCAGATTTTTGTATAGCACACTGCTTTTCTTTCCATTTAAAATGTTTGTTGATCGACCGAAGAACACAGTCAAGCAGAGATAGAGGTAGAGGTGAAAATTGGTTAATTTTTGTATATATTGATCTTACGTACTTTATTTCTGTTGAGTAGTATTATCTACTGCTTTAGCCTTCTAATTTATTCACTTATTTCCATTTCAATCGTTCCAGATTATATGCTGAGAATTTTGGTTGCATTTTCCCTACTTCATGTAAGACAGCAAACTGTAGTTTGAGAAATCTCTATCTTAGTAAAAGAAATGCAAATTTCATTCACCATTTTTTTTTCTGGTTTGTGCATTTGTTGGAGTAGAAGTAACGCTCTAGGATCGTGACAAATACAGTTTTCTTGCCAACGGATATATGTACTTGTGACATGTATATTTGTAATTCATGAATACTGCATTGCTTTTCACATTCTGTGAAGAGAGGGTATGAACCCAAGATTGGGACCATTGTCTTTGTAATATCTATATTCCCTTCTAGTTTTTGCATTTCACATTTATCTCCATTTCATTTCAGGTTAAATCTGACATATCTCAGCAAGTGGAAGGACTTACTAGATAAGCTCGGAATGCTGACTGAATCTTTATCGCAGCAGCTACCTCAACAAGGCTGGGTGTTCTGTTAGAGTTAGCCGCGGTTAGACGGATCACCGCAGCTGCTGCCTGAGCAGCTGCCACAGCTGCATCAGCTGCTGCTGCCGTCGCCACTGCCACTGCCATAGCGTGCCTCCTTTGATCGAGCTCAGACTCCGAGAAAACAATGTTTGGCCCACAGACACTTGGGTCCGGAGAATGCAATGACTTTCCCGGCCCTGCCGATCTGCGAAAGCTCCACCTCTTCTTCTCCTTAGCCGTCGGCACAGGAATTGGCTCTGACCTGGCCTCTCCCTTTGATGTGTTTGTTGCTAAGGTCTCAGCTTTTTCCTTTTTCCCCTCTTTCTTGCCTGTCAAGAAGAAGCTTCTTAGCCATTTGCCTGCCTTCCCCATGGCTCTTCCCTGAAAACTTTCTCTACAGTAAACGGCTTAAAACTTATTGGTGGTGGAACTAAGCTGTTGATGGGAGAAAGCTAATGTCCATATTGAGAGGTTGCCATGGTGAGATCCTTATATTTGTTTCTAAACCCTGGTAACTTATCAACTAATATTCTTTCTTTTAATATCCATAGACCTTCTCCCCTGCTCTCATGTCTCTGTCACATTGATGTGGGCTCTTTGTTTGTTTGGATGATGTTTTCAGGGAAATCAGAGGTGGGGAATATAGGAGGAGATTAGTAATTATAAATTCATCGACCAGGATCTTTTATATTGTGATTGAATCAGTAGGCCATGTGAGGGAAGACCCATGAACGTGCTATGGATCGGTAGACAACACCTTTTGGTTGTCGCTATCTCATGTATAGTTGGGCCCCTTATCATTAACCTTGTGGTGGGTTCTAATTGGATCTATTCTCTCTCAGGGCTAGGGCTCCTGATCCCAAATCAAAGCTGGTATGTCCTTTTTTCCTTCCTGAGTTAAGCTGGTTCAAAGTTCATTTCAATGTACGAGGCTTACCTTTTCTAAGGTGATGTGGACAGCTGCTTGTTTGGCACTATCAATCAGCTTTAGTGTTTGATTTATTGATACAGGACAACATTAGCTGGATTTTTATTTTTGACCAATCTTATACTGTTTTTGCCTCTAAAATTTATCTTGCCATGATTATTTGGCTTGTGTATATCTCTGTTTTCACCACTTCTTCCAAGCTTTTAGGTTAAACCGATAATGGATTCAAAGGTACAAATGTAAAGCCTATCTGATTGGTAATTTTTAATGTTTATCTCTCTTAAAAATATCAATTGTTTAAGTTTTGTTTAAGTTGTAAGAGAATATTTAATAAAGATTATCCCCCTAAGAAGAAGAATAAACCAATTCAAAGAAGTATTATATATTTGGTTGAAAGGAGTATGACTATGGTCCCCACCAGTGCTATGTGCATTATTAGGAGATGAATTGTGGTTTCGTTGGCAGTCACATGGTGCTGGGATGATGGGAGCAGTCTCCATGTGCTTGTACCCCATGGATTTTTCAATCATTTCTATTATTTTCTGCCTAGTAATTTGTCTTTTGATCTTTATCTTCAAACAGTATAAAATTATCATTTATATTTTTAGGGAAACGTGAAATTGGTGACCTAGCTGGTAGTTATGTTAATTCTTATGTTTAGTTCATGCACCCATCTGCACATGGACATGGAGATTGTAATAAATGCTGCATAAGTTATCCAATCATAATATCCTCTTTGATCTAGTAATGGTTTGTACATGGAGGAACATTCATGTACCAGTTTATGTATCTGCTGATGCCAATAAGCATGGTGGTTGAGATGGGGATTGATTCCTCGCCTTTAAAATAATGCAGGTGCCTTAGCTGGAGATTTAATGCAGCCGTACTGTAGAAAGATACCAACACTTACCAACCCATTTTTTGGTCATCTAAGGACAAGAGACTTGCTGGTTGCACCTGGTGCACCACATCACTGCGCACTATCCGAGTAAGATGTTGTCCATAAATTCACGTAATTTGAAGATAAAAAAAAGTTGCAGCTTTGTTTAGCAGTAGTAGACATTATAATTACTCAGCCCATTGGATGGTCCATTGCTGATGCGGTACTCCATATCCAGGCAATAATTTCTCAGTAATTCCCATTGATTCCCCCACAACAATCCATGATTCCTTCTGGGAAAGAGAGGTGAAGATCTTTTCCCGAGGCTCTGTTACCTTTTGGTTTGTGCAGCCTTTCACCACATGTCTGTTTGGATTTCTAACTCTCTAATTGTGGAAAGTGCAGGTGAGGAAATTAGCATGAGGATTCAGAGATTATGTGGGTCAAAAAGCTTATACATGTGCCCCCCTAATAAAGGTATAGCTTGCAGTCTCTGTTCATGGTCTTGTGATTGCAGGAATTACTGCCACTCATAGCTACAAAACAACTAGCCTTTCTTCAATTCGTTGTATTGGAGGATGAGGAAAGGGAAAATTTTCGAAAGGCCTTGATTATGGTACCTTTGCAGTTTGTTAGCTGGTATTCTATTTTGATTTTCTGATGCTTATGTTTTAGTTCTTATCAGGGACCTTTCTTAGAATGGATAGTAAGGTATTGCATTTAATAAAGCACAATCGTTATTAATGACTCATGGTCCGAAGTTCAAAGATTAGTTGTTTTATATTTTTAGCTCAGTTAATTTTTTAAAAATTAAACAAAATAGGCGGCTTGCGAACTTTCTCTCTCTCAAAAAAAAAAAACATCCATTAATATAGCATTTTGTAGTCTTATAGTTTGCATCTAACCACTAAAATGTAATTTGTGAAATGTTGTATTTTGTTACTTTTTCTGACAGCAATTTTTTGTTAAAAATTTAAAACGAACACCATGGATAATGGATAAAGTGCTATATTTCAAACCACAATAAGTAAAATGCAAAAAGGTTGACCATACTGGGGCATATTGATGCCTTTCTTAAATAAAAGGCTTGGGTTTTTTGGTTTGTAAATTGCAAGTTCTAACTAGGTGGGCTTGTAAAATGTCCATAGATTTCTTGAGAACAGTAGGCAATCTCATCCAGGCTTTTTAAATTAGATGAGTTGCTAATGGGCTATTAGTAGGCCATTGGGCTTGTTCGTAACTGCTCTTTCTCGTTGTTGTGTATAAGCTCATTTATTGTTTATAAGCTCATCTCTCAAATCCTTATCATAATGTAGCCTTATCACTTATGTGTCTTGAAATAAACTTAATATTGTACTCTTCTGTTATTTTTCAGGTTCCTGGGCATTTTGCTGCTGGAGATTGTATCCACAATCTTTGAGTCAGGCGTAAATGAATCCGCCCTGAGGTAGTATTCACAGAAATTCTGTTTGGAGTGTTCTACATTCACACTTGAAGCACGCACGGAAATTCGGTATGTAAAATTCCCCAATGCCGAAGAGATGAGCCCTTTTTTATAGCAATGTCAACTGGTTGTTAGGAGGAAACTAATTTAGAATTATATATCCAGATGTTCGGTATATTCTTGTTGTTCCAGGCAATGCCTGAGAGCCAAAGCGGATCTGGTGCTCACACGTGGGACACACTGTCAGCCTGACAGTCACGATATAGCCCGTTACGCCAAATGGTGCCACTTGTGTTGAGCCTTGAATCTTCAAACAATCGGTAGATACATTTCAACGAGCATGAAATTAAAATAATAATAATAATAATAATAGTACTACTGCCTACTACTGGTGGTTTAGCAATAGGCTGTACGGAATCTGAATTAGAGGACGACCACCTGTTGAACGGGATCCGTGAATCAAACTCTGGTCCCTGTGAATCTATTTTGCAGGCTTGAACAGGGAAGTTTGCCTGAGAAAAACTAGAGGCGATTTCATATTCTAGGACTAGTGTTTCGCTGATAATTGGTTTCATATAAAAGAGGCTTTGGACATAAAATGGTTTAAATGATCTTAGAAATGGTGAGTTTACAACACAAAGAGGGTTGTATGATTACCAAGAGTTGTAATCCTGACTAATGAATGAAAGTTGATCATTGGATAAAGGTCTTCTGAGATTACTACTCTTGTAGGGCGATAATATAATATAAGATATTTGATTGGTAGAGATATAAATGAACATTTTTTTAAAATAATTTTTAAAAAATTTATAATTAGCGAAATGATTCTGTAAAAATTTTATTTGAAAAAATAATTCTACTTTGCCGAGGTATCACCGTCTCTAATAAAATCCTACGAAGGGACGGTGAAGGTAATTTTTAACTATAATTTTCACACTTAAGGTAATTTTAAATAAAATTATACAGAAATACATAAATAAAATGAAAATGTGGATACGAGTTAGATTTTTAAGAGATTTAGATTGTTATGGTAGAAAAATAAGATAAAATGAAAATGTGAATATCAATTAGATTTTTAAAAAATTTAGATTTTTATTATTCTATAAGAAAAGTGATAAAAGATGTTTTTAATCATAAAATTTAAATTTTTAAAAAAAATTAGGTGGTTATTAGTTAGTGAATAATAACAATTTAAATTTTTTTAAAATTTGATCCATAGCAATATTCTTATTATATCTTATTTATCTTCCTTCTTATTAGTAAATAATAATAATTTAAATTTTTTAAAGATATTCATATTTACGAACAATTGCAAAATAATTTAAATTTTTAAAAATTTGATTTATATTTATATTTATATTTTATTTTATTTACATTAAAGACGGTGAATTATTAACCGTTATTCACATTTTTATTTTATTTTATTAGACGGTGAACGATTCGACGTCTTTTTAGGTGAATGATTTATCGTCTTCTGAGTGTCTATTTTACATGGTGCTGATGTGATAAAAGTAAGATTAGTTTTACAAATAAAATTTTGATAAAATTATTTTATAAATTATTAAATTTTAGAAAGTTATTTTGAAAAAAAACTCGAATATAAATTATTATATTATATATATATTATAACTGTAACAAAAGAGAGTTTTATGAAATGAAACAAACAGTATAGTTTACAAGAGATAGCAAAGAGTAAAATCACGTGTATAGCGCAATGAATGGTTTTTTTTAGTTTTTTTTTTTTTTTTTTTAATCAGTAGATATTGCAATGAATATTTATATTTAATGAATATTTAATTAGTAGTAGTTTTTTTTTTTTTTTTTTTTTTTTTTTTTTGCCGATTCTTCCGCATAGGGTAACCCGCAGTGGTTTGAATAGGAATATAGAGGGGGCGGTCGAGCCTCTCGTACCGAATCTGCGGGTGTGAATTCCATGAATGTAAATCCTTCAAATGGCGTTCTCGTAGTTTCCTCCAAAACCAGCCAGCCTCCGCTCATCGAGAGGAAGTCGCAGGTTAGCGAGAGAGAGAGAGAGAGAGAGAGAGAGAGAGAGAGAGAGAGAGGCGCCGCCAAGATGATGATCCTACCCGTCGTGAACTTCGCCCGGAAGCGTCGGCTCCAAAACCACCACCACCACCACCACCACCAGCAGGAGACGCACGGGCGAGGCCCACCAGTGGACCCATCGGCTTGGCGGGCCTCGGCCCGGCCCTCCGGCCCACATCCATGGACGAGCCCGCCATCGCGGCCCGCATCCGCCTCCAGGAGAAGCTCCGCGGCCACCCCAACACGGGGGCCCTTTCTCCTTCCTCCGCCAGGTCCGTTTCCATCACACACACACACACCACACACACACACACACACACACACACACACACCTCGCTAATTCTTCTCTACTAATTTAAGTTTTTAAAATAAATGATTGTTCCACATCGATATTCTGCATGCTGCGAAATTATTAATCTTGATTTTGATAGAGATCAAAGTAAGGCTTAGAATCTTCTTATATCTTTAGGCAGGAATTAAGGAAGCTTCTTTTCTGCAGGTTCGGTTGCATTGGGTCTTAATTTTCCTCCTAGGTTTTATTTGGAGCAGTAATTAATTGGGTCTTAATTTCTCTCGTAGGTTTTACTTGTAGCAATTGAGCAGCTGATCATTTAACTTATTATTATGTTAATTTTATCTCTCTCTCTCTCTCTCTTTTTTTTTTTGTCTTGCTTTTCGAAAGGCTTTGATTGGAGAGTAACTTCAAGGCTTAATTTATATTTGAGGGTACAATATATAGTGAATGATAGTAAATTTGTAATTTTAATGGTCGGTATAATGCGATTGCTTGCTTAATAGTATAGAAAAGTTCAAATGATCAGTTAATTTTTTGTTATAAAATTTTTAAAACTATTTAAAGCAAGCAAAATCTAGAATCTAAATTTTGAATATAATAACTATACCATCATCTTTTTGAAATATATTTATTTTTAATCATTCATTTTATATATACACTTGATGGATAAAAAAATAATATCAAAAAAAAATATGAAATTTAATTTTTAGATAGTTTAAATAGTTTAAATCATGTTCAATAGTGGAGATCGTCGATTTGGAAGCTGTAGTATTGATTTGCTGAAGATGATTTCGTTCAGATGGACTAGCAGATTTTTGCTGCGTGATGGTGGCGGAGAGAGCTCGAGGGTGGCGATAAACAACACTAGCCAAAGGAGGGTTGAGGGAGGGAACTCTAATCCCAGGTTTGTACTTAGTAGGACAGCATCGAGGGCGGATGTATGCGCGGTGTGTCTGGAGGAGGTGGTGGCAAACAATGCGCAGCTGAAAGTGACGCGACTGCCGTGCTCCCACAAGTACC